>JADHYT010000005.1:0-215019 GCA_027604725.1 Entophlyctis luteolus | reverse complement strand
CAACCACCAAAAGAATACTGGAAATTGCCCAATTCAGGAGCAATGTTTGCATATGGAACACAGGGGTTGCATCCAGTTAAGGTGGCTAAGACAAGAAAGAAGGAGTGTGATACTCTGAAGAAGAACAGCAAGAGGGAACTGAAAATATTGCCAAAGTGCCAAAAGGCAGTTCCATGTTTTAGAAGCCATTGCATGGTGCAAGGCATTCTGGACAATTGATGTGCCAAGAATTGGAAAAAGGTTTCCAATCTCAGAAGAACAGACTTTTCAAACATGTGAGACAAAAAGAAAAGAAACAGTTGGACAAAATGAAACATGCAGCAAACAAGGCTGAGTTCATTTGTTGAAGTCTTGAAAAAGTGAATGAAAAAAAAAAAAACAGAATCAATCTGCTAAATAATAGCAGATTCATGCTGGGATTATCTGCAAATCTGGCTTTGCTGGATATGAAAAAAATTTAGCAATTTGGATCTGACATCTGGCAGATTGATTTGCCAGATTTTTTGAGATCTGGCAGTTGCCAGAGAGGCTAACTGGCAATTTTTCATACCTGTTGGATGCATTGCCAGGTATTTTGCCAGATTTGCCAGATGCAAAGTGGGATCAGGAAACTAAAAAAATTTTGTCAGGTAGCATCCTGGATATCCACTTGATATGTATCTGGCAAGCATACTATAACAGCAGGTAAGAGAAATAAAATTGCACTGGTTTCTCTTTGTGGTGAACTTTCCAATATGTGGGGGTTTGTTTGGAAAAATTGTGCTGAGCTTCCACTCACTAAACATGGAATCCTGATAATTTCCCAATCCATTTCTGAGGTAGCTTTCTTGATATTTTCTGCATCAATTTGACAAACTGTGATCTCCAAAAAAATTCGCAACGGCGACTTTCAGTTGGTCAAATGTTTGTATATTCGCTGATCCTTTCTGCTTCTGGAACACAGACTTCTGAAACAGATTCACTCATTTAAAAGAAAATAAAAGACAGTAGATGAAAAGGCTACTCATGAAGTTATTCGACTTGCGGAAGCTTTGAACCTTGAGGGTTAAGTTTAATGGTCAGCACGCACTTCTAAAATAAATAGTGCTGTTATTTATTAATGTACTCCTCCGTAAACACCAACACAGAAACACCGGAACAGAAAGTAAAAGTTACTTCTGCGTCTTCTCCAGCCACTCAAGCACTACTCGGCTCCATCGCATCAATTCTGTTGCTGACACGTGGACTCCGTACTGTAAGTGCACCAGCGCTGCATTCTTGCCCGCTGCAATTTCGCGCCGAGTCAAACCACTTAATGCTCCCCATACCTTGCTGGACGATGGACAGTCCATAGTGGCGACCTCCGCAAGCATTAATCCCGCAATGAATACGCGCTTCGGTGAACCAGCCAGTGACTGGGGCAGATCTGCATGCTGACGCTCGGCAATATGGTGAAATGGCTGGTTTTGCTCTGGATGCCGTTCGTACTCTTCGTCAAACATCGGGCCAGACTCGCGCGTTGTTTCGCTTGTCGGCACATTCAACATGCGATGTACCAACAACAACGCATGCATGAGCGTCACACTAAGAGCCTTTAGGTTGCGTACGGGCACTCGCTCCACTATGGTAGTTATGGTTTGCTTCACGGCAAGCAGCTCATTGTAGTGCTTTGTTAGAGCTTCTAGGCTTCGCGTCCGAACATCCTGATTGCCGCCATAAAAAAGTCGAGCCATGACCTTGACAACCATTTGAATCAACATATCTGTGCGTGCAGCGTGGAGTTTGTCAGCATCGGTCGTTGATTCATTTTCTGTCGAAGATGGCGATGAATTTTCTTTTTCGTTTCGGGGAAAGGTCCGTTCGTCGATACTCGCAGGGACGGAGACGGAGACTGATTGTGTATCGTAAATTGTTGCCGACGAATCTGTCATCACAGCCCCTTTCATTGTTCTGGCCTTTTTCGATGATGTGGACGGCCATTTTGCAATGGTTCGAGGAGTATGTGAAGCAAGGCTGAGAGGAGACTTAGGTTGGTAGTGGTTATGATTGTTGTGTGTGCCACTGCTGCTGTGGTGGTGGTGGTGGCTGTGGTGGTGTCTTATCATATGACAGTTGACTTGCATCAGCATAGTGCCAGCTTGCTCAAGTCGATGTTCGGTAAAGAATTCCCAGGGGGTTACGCATATCGAAGGAGGGTTTGTGTTTATTTATACGCTCCGACACGCGTGACGGGCGAAGGTGACTGATTGCGAATCAGAAAATTTCCTGCTCGTTCGGCGTCCTGGTGGGGCTGAATGAGTCAAAGTTTTTCCCCAGCAAAAAATGTGTCACAATGAATGACATTCTATCGCTTGATTTCAAAGACGGAATTCAGAAACAAATTGGTCGCTTGTTTTTATCATATCAACTGCATCGTCACGCCAAGTCTCGCCCAATTTCGTGGTTCTCAGCAAAGCGGTTTCGCCTGCGCTCTAAGACACTGTCTGCATGAACGCTACCATGTCGCAATCGTTCTTCGCTCGGCTTTGATGATGAATTAGCCTTCCACCTTCCACCGCTCACCAATCCAAACGACGCTGCCGCTGCGGCGAAAGATTCACCGTCTTTCAAAACGCTCTCAAGCTTTGCCGTTAGGGTGGGTGGCGATTGAACAATGGCCGTTACCGGCACTGATGATATTTCATCCACCTTAACGTCGACCATTTCTTGGTCGTCTTCCAACATTTCCGACATCCAGTCTGAACACAAATGAACAGCAGGGCGAGCCTCCGGCAAAATAGCAAGCATCAGTAAAAAACCATGAGATATTCCTTCCAATATCTTTGTATGAACCATTGCATTTGGATCATGACGAAAAATGTGGTTGTTGAACTCATAATCAGTCAGATTACTTTTGTTGATATCATTTGACGGAAAAACCAAGTTTGCTGTGGTTGCACTTGCCCTCACACCATCATAGGCAATAGAGGTTGCCGCTGTTGACGAAGATCCGGCCCCGCGATTGTTTTTCCCCTTCATGGATAACACGTCCTCGTCATGATTATTATTACTGCTGCTGAACCGACGCCTTGGAGAGCTGACATTGTTCGGTGGATAATGCTCTCGAACCTCTTTCATTTTCAGCCATTGTTTGTGAGCTTTCGTTTTTGCTTGGCGGATCCGTTCGCCAAGGATCACTACGTCGTCCACAAAAGGATCTTTTTCACCGCATAAGAAATGTACTTTTGGAAATCTCGCCAATAATTCTTCAGGTGCAACTATTGGAGATAACAGATAATCTTCATCGAAGCGGATCCGTACAGGACTTGTTCCTAACAAGAGCATAGAAATTGCGCGAAGTACTGACAAAAAATTAGACATTCCAGGAAGCTAAAACAAAAATCAAGAATTTTCATACTTTCAGGTGGCATAATTAGGTCAGTGAAGTAGCTGAAATGACTCGACATAGTGAGTGCGCTTGGAATTCTTGGTGAAGTAGACATTCTTCCCCATAAAAGCTCCCACATTCTTCTGTACCAAGTGTCCCGGCGGTCACCAACTTCGTCTTTAAGTACATTAATCGCGTGTGGCGCCGGCGGTAGCGCGAAAGGATTCTCCGGTCTGATGGTCCCGCGAGTGTGAACAAATGAGCTCATCGGTGCTGAGACAGACGATGCTGAGCGAAACAGCTGCCGGTGCTGATTTGGTAACCTATTGTGGACGGTGAATCCAAAAAAGTTGCAGGTCAAAAAAAATCACCAGCATGATGGGTCGAATGTGAAAGCCGGATACGTTATCACAAGGCCATTAGGTGAGCGCAAGTCAATGCCCGTAGAACCATCTAATACTTTCAACACAACGGCGGCCACAAAATTTCCTCCTCTGAAAAAAAGTTGTACTTGATTGACAAGAAATTTACTTACGCAGAATCTCCTGTCATCACGATCTTGATAGGCTTTCTCTTAATTTTTTCACTGGTTCCGTCAGCTTTTTCCACGGAATTCCACCAACCTCCCATTCCAACACACTCCCCATTCGACTCAACAATTGCCCGATAGACATCAAAGCATTGTTCAAGGGCCCACGGATAAGGTTTTTCAGGGCACTTATCATAATCGACAGACACAATCGGAACTCCTGTTCTGCGTGCCCATATTGATGTGTAGTCCTCATGTGCTAACGGCGGCATTGCTGTGAATCCACCACCGGGGAACATAAGAATGAGAGAGTCCGCTCCAAGAAGAGCCTTTCGCGTTCCGGAAAAATACAGACGCGCGCGAACTGGAGGGTGTGAGTGATTATTGTTCCCTGCCTGGAACGCGCTTGGGCTTGGAGGATTTGCAGGCCGATCAATTGTAATATCTTCCCGAATGCCGAGGATACCACGGTCAGCAATTGCAGACAATCGGATATATGGATTGAGTTGCTTGTTCCAGCTGGCACGAAGCATGTCAACGGTTATCGCTGCATGGTATTTTTTCAGCTAATTTTTGAATTTATGTGTTGCATCGAGTGGTTTCGAAAAGAAAACAAACCTTTGCGTCCGCTTTGTCAAAATTGAATAAGTAGAAGAATGAGAATAAAACTGACAGAAAATCTCTTGCAAATTTCGGTTTAATTTTGTGTGCGGTCAGAAAACCCGCGTCAAGAGCAGTTAAAATCCATGCTGCCCGATAGAAATTGCGAGTGTACTGTTCAAGCAATGTAAATTAAAGAATCCTTAAAAGTTTTTTCGATACCATCCTGGCGAGAGGTTCAGGCGCTGAAACCAGGTGGAAGTTAGATCCAGATCCAAATTTCATTCTCACCATTTAGGAAGAGCAATAAGAAAATATGATTTGCCAAATAGGACGCAGTCAAAGTTCCGAGGATAATCTTCCATGCCGGCAGATGAGCTTCGATGAAGACACCAGGCGAATTAGTGACCCACGTGAAAATATGGAAAACTCACACAAAGCTCTGTTCCACTTCCTGAGCCAAGAAACGGGGGGTTCATATCCGTTTCGTTTGATCACGGAATACCTGAGTCAGATGTAAAATAGTGGATTACTGGTCAATCGATGCCCAATGGAAAACAAAAAGTACAAAAAAATAAAACAAAAACAGAAGGAAAAAGGGAAAGAGACGGCGTACGCCAGAAGAGACAGCACAATCACTTCAGTGCGCTTCCATCCGTTTGACGGACGGCCGAGGATGTGGTCGATCATCGCCGGGAGACAGGGCACGCGGAATCACACTAAATTTATCGACAAATTCTTAATTCAGAACAGCTGCTCATGTGCGCAAGTTCTCAGACGCGCTTATACAAGTGTATTGGGCGCAGGAGTGCAACAGGCACAGGCACAGAAAGATAGAAACTGACAGACACAGACATGAAGATACACATTGTCACAGGTACCAGCTCTGCATCCTTAAAATGCACCACTGAGAGCGTGAGAATCACGTTGGATGCGTAGCTTGCGTGGCGTCGAGAGACGGCGCATGCGGCGTCTCCGGTGGCTGCGCCGCCAACCACACCACACGCCACGTCGAAGACAAAATCAAATCAAATCATCCGAAACTCCACCCACAAACCATGTTCATGCACAACTCCAACTGCGAAGCCGACAGCAGCAACTGCGTCACTGGCGCTAACATTGGCGTTGATGGCCCTCGTCCCATCCTTGCAACTGGCAGTTCAATCCGCGATGTCTCCCGTGGCTCTCAGCAACCTGGAGCAACAGTGAATCGCCAGGGAGTCCCTTCAGCGCACCCACGTCCTTCCTCAAGCTCATCTAGGCTTGCTGGCATCGCCATTGCTGTCATGACGGTGCTGACAGGGCGACTTCCAACTCTGGAGCTGAGACGGGTCGTTGCTGTGTTCATAGCATGCTCGACGCGGCAGGGTGCATCTCCCGCTCGCCAGCACGCTCTACCCACCACTGTCGTATCGGCTCTATTGCTTGTACATCGCTTTGTTTCTAAGGTGTCTGCAATTTCCGCGCCTGCTGCGCCGATTTCGACAGTTACTTTGCCCGTACAAACATCGGCGCCCCTGGCCTTGCCGATTTTTGGCCAGATCTCTTCGAAATTCGCTCCTCAATCAGCGGTCAACTATTCTCGCAATCAAGAGATTCCTGTTAGTAACCTGACGAACTCCGATATTCCTTCGAAAGTTCTGGATATGCTTGCGAATCCTGTCGATTTATTTTTGGCCACTCTCATGCTTGTTGAATCCAATATTTCCGACAGCCAAACCTCCACTGCGTCGTGGGCTCGTTTGTATGATCCTTTATGTGAGTTCGTTGAATTTTTGGTAAATCCACATTTGACCCAATTTCCCAGGTGCGGCAACATCCGATGTGCGAAAAAAACTAGCAGCCTTGAAATGGACTGCGTTTGAGTGGCTCAACTTCGATATTGATATTTCGAAAGATGAATTTTTGCGCTGGTGCGGCGTTATGAAGCGTTGGATTGGCGAATACCCAAGTCCTCTCAACCAACCACCAACATCCGTATCGCCTCTCGCATTTTCGAGCAGCCATATGGCAAATTTAGCGCCTGTTCAAATGTGCGCCACCGTGCCATCCGTGGATTCAGTGTCTGCATCGGTTCCCGCAAGCCCAACCTCTCCAGGTTTTATCAGCTTGAACAAATCTCAATCTGTTATTATTCCATCGCTCGCAAATTCCTTTACGCCGTCGATGGGGTATTTATCTGCAACCTTTTCTCCATCAGCGTCAGCTTCAGCTTTGTCTTTGTCGTCGACTGTCTACAACGCCCCGCCTGAATTAACTTTCTCTCTGAAGCCACCCGCATTGCATACTCTCTCGGCTACATACCAACTTCCTTCTATTCGCACCACCAAGTTATTGACTGCCAGTATTGGTCCGTTCCGTAATTCGCAGTCTTGTGCCCTTTCGGGAATCGAATCCGGCGATTCCGCTGCGGGTATTGCTCGTTGGCATCCATACAAAAAGAACCCAGCAAAACTTGAAGACGATGCGCGTCGTCGCCATCAACGTGTTTGAAAATGAAGTACTTTATCTGCTTCCTCCGCCCTTTTTCGAGTTGTCTCCCTCGTCGTTTATTGCTACTGCTATATTACTAAGTTGCTGTTGTCTTGTTTAGTTGGAAAATGCGTGGCTAGAACTTCTTGTCATCCGTTTCCTACATCCAGAAACAATAAAAGGCAATATCTTTTCTTTTTTGATTGAGTGCGGACATGGCAAACTTGTTTTTTCAAATGCCCTTTATTCCACAAACTATTTGGTATCCAAATAAGCCAGACTTACATAGTGAATGCCACCATATTATCTATGATTGCCTGCCTCATTCCTCACGAGCACCAGATGCAATCGCCACAGTAACGAACCCACCCTGATCATCGGATTTGCTAATGCTAGTTTCTGTTCCATTTATCTGAGTTCCAGCAGCCACATTCGACAAATTGGATGACGATGTCGCTGATAACATTGCGAGGGTCATCCGCATCTTTTCTGAGAAGTAGAATCCCTTCGACGACGGGATTGGTGACGGGGATTGCTTTCGCATGGAAGCAGTATGAATACTGCTGCCAGCATCAGTGACAGTGCTTTCGGGACGCAATCCACCGACAAATGAAGGGAAGCTGGGTAACAGACTGCGGCTGGATGAGGCGCCGGAGGTTGATGCAGCAGACGACGAGGATGAAGAGGAGTCGACGGAGGGCGAGTACTTTTTCTTCCGGCCGGCATCTTCGGCGCGGCGTCGATGCACACGAGCGGCAAGCTGCTTGGCGGCGACGCTGAAGCACGAACAGCAGCACAGCACCATCACACCGAGGACGACGGAGGCGATGACCAGCATCGCCAGCGCGGGGGTGCCTAGGGCGTCACTGTTGCTCATGTGCCGCTGATATGGGATTTGCTCTTGGCTTTTCGGAATCAAAAATTTGCCGGAAAATCAATCATTGCGCATTAGAACTTTTGTTTATGGAAAGCTGTACCAGTGTCTCAATCACAAAATACTTGATCCCTTCTTCAAATCAGTATTCAATCAGATGTTATCTTTGAAACCCAATAGATGGCTTCAGTTGCATAAACTACTAAAACAATCCTTCTGCTCCCTGCACCGAAGATGTTGAAATAATTGCGGCGGTAAAGTAAACAGCGAATATAACATAAGATTTCAACGATTCTACTTGATAAGTATTCCGACCTTGCAATTGTCAGTGACAACCACTCCAGCAGCTACTTACCGTTAGACAGCTCAACAGCGAGTACAATCAATTCCAAAATAAAAGATTCGAAGATCATATATGCCACTCGAGATATGACTACTTCTATCGACAAGGAAGACTGGACGTAGTCCTCAAAAAACACGCAACAAAATACTCCAGAAACGGCGGTATATACGTAGTCTCTGTAAGCGTCTTCGCATCTCTCCATATCCTCAAAATTTTCTCGCTGTTGGGATTCTTTGATTTTCTCCATGAGCTGTGCATTCACAATCGATATTGCCGTCTCAAAATGCTTATTGACTTTCTCAGAAGCTGATTCTGCGCGTGAGAGTGAAGGCAATGAAGACAAAGACACCCCATTACACGATTTGGGAACGTTCAAGCTACGATCCCTGCGGACTTCGAGCAATACATCTTGTCTTGTAATAAGAATCCCTTTGGGAGACCCTTTTTTATCATTGTCCTCGACAAGTTCAGTTGTGCTGCTAAACGTAGGGTTTCGAGTCGGAATTGAATCTTCGACAGCTTCAGACAGGCGAGAGTCTGGGTCTACCAATGACCGTGTGGGAGTGTGAGGACCCCTATACACGGAATCCTGAGTACATACTTTCTCCAATTCATCTTCGCAAATGCTCTTCGAAGCAATTTTCTGGACGTTACTTGCTTGATTGCTTTCATTCACCTCCGAGCATTCTTCGGAAATGTCTTTAGTCACACCAATCTTGGCTTCCTGCAATTTTCCGCGCTTCCACATCCATAAACCAAATATTCGCCCAATGAATTTTGTCGATATCAGGGAAACAATGTTCAGTGTGTGATAGAGGAGATCGTTTGCTGACGACGTGTCTAAAATTCGCAGAATCTAACTTGTGTATCAGAAAACCAAAGTTTTTTTCCACATTTAATTACTTTTATGAGTGGCAGAAATATGGAAGACACGACCACTTTTGATGCGTGAAAATATCGATCTTGGTTTTGCACCGTGCTTCCTCTCTGCAAAGTGATTACAGAAGAATCGTGAACTTAAGAGCCACACTTACAGCAAAAAAGAAAGCTGAGTACAGGAATTGGCACAGCGGAAGAATACAAGTTACAACAACAGGAGCGATTTGTTTCCCTGTATCAGAGGTGAGCAGCTGGGTTATTCCAGAAGATAGAAGATTGGGCAAACAAAAGATTAGGGTTGCCACTGCCGACTAAAAATCGCAATAAGCTGGGCACGAAATTCTCGAAAAAAACATTACCTGAATAAGCAGTTTTCGCATGTTGCCTTTGAGCTCTTTTTTGTCCATTAGAAAGGCTCGTCGCATAAATGTTCGAAAAAACATATGAAACCAGGATGATCCAATCCACACTCGAGTTATTGCAGCTTGGTTCGTATTAAATGCAATAAAGCACCAGATGCTTTGTCCACAGACGCAGAAAATTAGTCCTGAAATTCCGATCGCAATACTCGCCCACAAACTGTTCTGTCGTTTGGAACATTTAGATATTAACCACTGAAGTCAAATTGGCGTAGTACCTCAATCAAAGAGACGACAAATAATATATAGCATTCCGAAAAGAAAGGCAAAAGCGTGATACCCAACGTTGCTGCCCGTGGAAACGTGAAGAAAACTGACTGGATATATTTTGCAGGCACGATGAACGCCACGCTAGTGGCTACCTCCAAGATAACCATAAGAATCAAGATAGCTTGTGCTTTAAAAACTCGGAAGATGGAAGAGAAGGCTATAGTCATGTCTTTCATGAAAATCTTTGATTTAAACGCAAATAAAGTAAAAAGGAAAAACCGCTTTGCAATAGCTCTTGTTCACATTTTATGTCATCATGGCAAAAGTGTCCTACATTATCGCAATTTCTCTACAACTCAAATTTAAGCTGGATCCATTGATTTCTAAGACTCAAAAGATAGGAGCGGCGAATAGCCGCGACTTTTCCAATTTCATTAGGTGAACGCCGAAGCGTTATAATTTGCACTGCGTTCTCTGTGAGACATTTATAAAACTTCGGTACAGCGCTTGAATATCGAAAATTAAAGCAATTTATAAGTTCATTGCGAATCTTATCTCAATCTCAACCAGCATTTACTTGTTTTTGCATTAAATGAAGTAAACTTACGAAGAAAATCACCCAATTCAAAACGAGTTAATCACCTCAAATTAAGTGAAAAATTACCAGAATGGATTGTGTACCTTGGTGGAAGATGTTGGTATATTCTAGTTGATGATAAAATGAAAATCTTTTCTGATCTGATGGAACCGTTTAAAAAAAAGCATATCACGTTTATTGCGACACTGGCTCAAACCAGCTTATCTTCTGATTCGCCTAACGTTTGTTCAGAACAATTTTTTGACTTGTGTGCCATTTGCTCTGTTTTCTCATATTCCTCAAGAATATTGCTGGTATCGATTCCGAGGCTGTTCTTTCTGCTTCCACTGCCGCAATCACGCGAAAACGCATATTGACCTTTTAGAGACAATCTTGGAGATGCGGAAGCAGACGTGTCTCTAGGCAGTTCAATCGCGCTGCGAAAGCGCTGCGGAGGAGATTGGGAAGCGGTAAGATATAATTTTCCAGGAGGTTTTGGAGAATGGATCTTTGAGGAGACCGGGCCATGATCAGGCATTTTGGTTGGCGATTGCATGTTTGTTATCAAACAATGTGACAGTCGCGAGAGGCGCGCCAGTTAATGGCCGAAAATTTTCCTTCTCATCACTTTATGAATGGCAGCGATGATGCGAGCGCGAGCCGCGCATTGTATGATTGTGCGTCTCCAATCGCGTGAATTAACAGTAACATCTGTGTTTTGAGTCTCGTGGTGCAATTTCTCGCACTGAATTCGGAAGAATTCAAATGTCTCGTCCAACCCTCTTCGAAGTCACCGCAACACAGACTCTGGTAGATCTTGTAAAGCCTGCTGTCCGCTATTGCGCTGCATGGTATGGTCAGCAAAATGCGCCACTTGCCTTGTCGGTCGCAAGGATAGTGTCCACGTGGTTCGACGAGGTCTTTTTATGCGTGCAGCTGGTGCTTGAGGCGGTTCACGTATTTGGTGCTGGAGGCTTGCTTTCAAGCGCTCCAGTAGGAAGTATGGCTGAACGTTTCTACGGTTTGAAGCGTGTTCAGGCTGCTTCTGGAATCAAAACATCGTCAAATGCAAATCCAACGACTCGAGCTCGATTGGGAATTCTTGCGGCATTGGTTATAGCTCCTTATATGCGCGATAAAATGCTGGAATTCGCTGAACGGTGGGAAGGCTCAGACCATGGGAATCGTATGCGCCGATTTCTTGCGAAAGTGTTCCGATGGTTGGACGTCACAATACTGACTGCGAAGCTCATCCTTTCCGCGACATTCATGCACGAAGCTCGTTGGGCGAATTCTTGCTCGATAGTTGACTTGATGCTCGGACTTCGAATTGTTCGGATGGAACCCGATGATTATGTGAACTTTGTTTCTTACCGTTCGATGGCTCACCTCTCGAACTTAGAAATCTCTCGAATCGATTCAAAAGCTCCCTTGGATACCAAAAGCTTCCGGCAAATCCCCTTTGCTGCAAGCTACTGCAATCGCGTCGTCAATAGCAAACAAATCAGTCGCATTCGCAGCCTCCTCTGTTGTGCCCTCGTCGATATTTTTATTCCGATTTGTTGATTGGTGGTATGCGGCGGAATACCATAAATTGGCACAAAATCAGGAGCCCATTCCTCCACCTCCGCTGTGTTTGCTGGTAATTTTTGTTTACGAGGGCAAAGAGATTATTCCAGTTAACCCATGCTTATTCCCAACCATAAAGCCGCATCCATCAGGGGTTCCGCTCCCAGCGGATCCGTCTATGTGCCCCCTATGTCAGAAAGCTCTCACGAATCCAGCGATGCTTGCGAGCGGCTTCGTATTCTGCTATCCGTGCGTGTATAAATACGTGGAAGCTCACGGTTTGTGTCCAGTCACGCGAAAGGCTGTGGCGCGTGGAGGCGCCGGAGTGCGCAAGTTGTACGAAATGTGATAACCGTTTGAAAACATTTTGCGAAAGAACAAAACATGCAGCCCCAACATCAGGCCTTTCGGTCGACGCCGCAGATGACTCCACAGCAGATACAGCAGATGCAGGTGTGTCGATTTTATTCCCTCACATCTGTTACGTCCTTCATCTCGGCGGCGATGTTGAAGCTCCTTCCAGCAGATGATGATGGCAAGCGCGAACGGCGCTCCGCGGTCTCTCAATATTCCGGCTATGGGAGTGCCAGCCATGAATATGATGGGAATGAATGTTCCTGTCGGAGCCGTCGGGCCTCAAGGGCTGCCACAGAACAGCGGGAAAAGACCTGGCATGCAGATGGGGCCTCAGGATCAGGTAATATAGCTTCCGATTCTCCGTCACTTGCACATAAACCCGACAACTTTCGTTTCCTTTGGTTTATCTACTGGGAAAAAATAAACTAAAAAAAAATGCTTACTCAAGAAACGACGAAAGGTGTTTCCAATGGACCGCTCGCTTCCCCCGAAGATCGAATCCTTCGTACCCGAAGCGAAATTATACGCCCAACTGCAGCATCTTGAGCATAAGTTTGACGCAGCAATAGCGGCGAAACGCGCAGAGCTTCTTGAATCCGTGATGAGGACCCCAAAACACAAACGCATACTCAGATTGTTTGTTGAAAACACTGCATCGAACCAGAAACCTGCAAACAGTAGTGATAGTTTGAATTTGGACGTCGACGCGAGCCCGTCGTGGACACTGAAATTGCATGGAGTTTTGGTTTCTCCGTCAGGAGCCACGGAGCCAGCTGTGCTTTCATCTCTTTTCAAATCCGTTCAAGTGAAACTGATAAGGGATGCGGCATTATATTCTGATGGGGGTAACACGATCGAGGTATAGTACACTTATCCTCTCGTTGGTTCAGTAATAATGATTTATGAGCAGTGGAGAAAAAATGAGTTGCAAAGCCAGCATTTTGAAGGCATAGAGATAACTAAGAAAGGCGATATGGAAGTCCCTGTGAAAATATCGATAGTTCTTGAGTCCATGGCTGAGAAATACAAAATTTCCGACGAATTGTCAGATTTGTTGGACATTCGGATGGACACAAAAATGAACGTCGTCATGAGATTATGGCAGTATATAAAAGTTGAGGTCCTTAAACTGCTCCACATCCGTTTATTCTTTTATTAGATTCACGGCCTGCAAGACATTGACGACAAGAGGACCATTAACTTTGATGAAACTCTGAACAAAGTAGGATTTCGCTATCTTCCTCTGATTCTAAAAAAACGGGCATAGATATTCAAAACGAAAAAAGTTCTACTAACGCATCTTCCTGACCTTCTTGCAAGTCATTTTCATGCTGTGGAACCGTTGACAATTGACTACACAATCAAACTCGACAAGGACCGAACAGTGTCTGAAACAGCTTACGAACTGGACGTGGAGGTTGAAGATGCCGAAATCAAGCGTAAGATTGTAAATGTGGTTTCTGGCGGCGACCCTACAGCCTTAGCAGAAATTTCACGAATTGACGATGAGGTCGGTTTGATTCACTGGCAATTTCAGTTTCTGAAAGAGCGTTTCCAGATAACAAAGCTTGTTCAAAAAGTCAGCCAACAAAAGCATAAGCGAGAGTTCATGCTCTCTTTTGCAAAGGATCCGGTGGGATTTATAAACTCCTGGCTTGTGTCTCAGACGCGTGATTTGGAGGTGATCTTAGGAGATTCAAGGATAAATTCCGAAGAAGCCCGTCGGTGTTCCATGTACAAGGATAACTGGGTGAACGAAGCGGTTTTTCGTTACTTGAATTCTATTTGAAAGAAATGTTTGAAATGGAAATTCGGCTTTTTTGTTGTAGATTCATGATTTTATTTTGGTTCGTTTTCAACCCAGCGCTTTATCAAGCCCACGAAAATTGTACCCATGACCAGTTGCTCGGCGTGATAGCACAGCAATGGCGTTGATATGATGCCAATCAGAGGACTTCCAGCATAAATCGTATTTATCATTGGCACTCCCATGGCAACAGACTTTGTTGCCGCGCACATTACAATAGCCACAGTTTCACGGCGACTAAAATGCAGCCAAGGGATGCGCGAAACCCCGAAGGAAAGCAAACTGAAGAAGCAAAAGCATCCTAAGCAAAGAAACACGACGGCAGCAATGCTTCCGGCGTCGATTTGGTCGCCGATATGTTCGCTGAAAGTGTTGCAAAATACACTCCACACGAGCAGCAGTAGCATTGCGGAGTTGATGAGGGACAAGTTGACGCGCTTGGACACTGCCGACAGAACCCAAGGGAATGCGAACTGCACGATCTGGCCCACAATTAACGGGACAATGACAGTGATGGCCAAATTCTGAAGAGTGGTGGCGATGCTCAATGTTGTGCCTGAGGCCAGCGAACCCACATATGCAAAAATCAACGACGGGCTCACGAAAACACCGATAACGTTGCCGAGCACGCAATTGGCGATCGCGCCGGCTTCGTCGCCGCCTGCCTGCCTGGTCATAATAACGTTGGAAGAAATTGTTGTTGGGGTTGATGTTGCGATTATTAGTCTGAAAGGAAGTTTGGGCTGTTTCAGTTCAAATCAAAACAACCGCGTTCAGCAAAAAAGAAAACTCACCCTTTCGCCAGCAGTGTGTTGAAGGAAGGATTCAACTGAAGGAGCCTGCCGATTCCAAGCCCTATTGCAGGAATTGCGCCAAGACTGATGCTCTGAATAACTGAGGAAACAAACGGTAAATGTTTGACTTTGTAAATTACTGGGTATCAATGCTACCTAGATGCATTTTCCAGTTTTTTAGGGATTTAAGCAGGATGTCGGTTTTCAAGGACATGCCAGATATGATGAACACTACGATCACGGCAACGAATGAGACTGAGTACTCTGCATGTATGTATCCGCCGGTCTTGCCCAGGTCGGGCCATGCGGCAGCGAGGCCGATAGCGACGGCAAGACCCTTTTGTAATGATGTAACTAGGTATGCTCACAAAAGACGGATGCAGTAGAAACCAGTATGAACAAATTCTTGGTGAGAAACTCCCGCAGAGACGGTCTGGATCCGGGTGGCGCGGTGGCAGTTGCGATGGGTAAGACGGTGTCGGAGGTGGCGGGGAATGACAGGCTGGCGGACGCGGGAACAGGGTCCGAGCCTGTGCGTGGGGGCGAGGGCGGTGCCTGGGCGTGTGCCGCTCCAGTTGCGGCATTCAAGGATGACGGCATTCGTATTTCTCCGCTGCACACACTCAAATCACTCGTGTGTGCCGCTCATCACGCACACATGGGGCAGCGCCGCGCGGTCGCATTCGCCGGCATAATGGATGGTCGGTGATGCGCTGCCGGCCGACGCTAGTTGCGTTCACGCAGTGCGTCGATGCACGCTGATGCAGCCTGGCGATGGCGGGCGCCGTGTTTGGTCTTGGTCACACACGGAATTGCGCAATCCTGTCCAGATCCCCCTCCAAAATGATTATCTCTGAGACAGCGCCGCTGCTTGCCCGCGCCGTCCCCGGCCTTGGCCCAGACCCCGCCCAGGCCCCGCTCATGCGAGGTGCGCTCGTTTCTCCCCGCCGCCACGCTGCGCGTTCGCTTGCCTAACTTCTGGCCCGTTGTCTTATCTTGTTTCGTCTAGGACTGAAGGCGCGGCATCTGATAATGATGAGGTGCATTGCAGTGCTTTGCCCTCGACCCCTGCGGCTCAAAAATTCTTATTCATCCACAGTGTCGGCGGGACTATTGGAACGGGCCTGTTCGTTGCTTCCGGCCAAACCGTTGCAACCGCTGGTCCTGCTGGTGCCTTGACGGCATTCCTCTTTGTTGGCATCATGGTGTTCTGTGTTCTGACGTCACTCGGCGAAATGGCGGCGCTTATACCCGTGTCCGGATCGTTTCACGAGTTTGTGAGTGGTTTCCCAATTCTATTGCCCCTTTCGTACCCCGATTCTTGGGGTTCAATGGTTTTTTTATATTGAATCTAGCGTGCTAACAGTCGTCTCAGGCTGGACGATTCGTGGATCCAGCGCTTGCATGGACCCTCGGATGGAACTACTGGCTGCAGTGGTCCGTTAGCCTCGCGTCAGAAATCACAGCCGCGGGAATTATAATGACATTTTGGTTCCCTGAAACTCCGGCCTGGATATTCTCCGCCGTGATTCTTGCCGCGTTGTTCGCGATAAACACGCGGCCCGTCACATTCTTCGGAGAAACAGAGTACGGATTGTCGATCCTGAAAGTCGCGACTGTGTGTGCGTTTATTTGCATTGGAGTTTACGTCGACATCTTTGGCTCGAATAACGGTGGTATACCCGCAATGGGATTTGCAAATTGGCAAATTGAAGGCGCGCCTTTCAAAAACGGCTTTGGTGGAGTCGTGTCTGTGGTTGCGATAGCTTTCTTTGCTTTTGGCGGCACAGAACTTGTTGGAATAAGCGCTGGAGAGGTCGAGAACCCCAGGAAAAACGTGCCGACCGCAATTAATCAAACCTTCTGGCGAATTCTAATTTTTTATGTGTGTTCTGTGGGAATCATTGGACTGCGTAAGTATTGTTTCGTTTATGCACTGTCTTTGTTTAAATATATCTCGGCTTCCAGTAATTCGCAACGACGATCCAAGTTTGTCTTTGTCAGCAAAAACTGGCGACATCACAATTGCGCCATTTACCCTGATTCTGCATAGAATTGGCTTTTCATCAGCAGCAAATTTCATGAACCTGATAGTGTTATCGGCTGTGATTAGCACGGCAAATTCGGCGATGTATGCCGGGTCTAGAACTCTAATGGCGCTGTCACGACGCGGTCAAGCGCCTTTAGTTTTCGGTGTCGTTAATGTCAATGGCGTCCCTATTTGGGCATTGCTGTTGACAGTCTCTATTGGTGCAATCGCTTTTCTTGGAATGGTGTTCGGAGGTGAATCCCCAAGCTCCCGTTTTTGAGTTTCACTTGCCTGGTACAGTTTTATTGATAATCTTCTGCAGAGGGCGAGCTTTTTACAGTCCTATTGACAGTAACAGGCACATCGGGGCTGCTAACGTGGCTGTCAATAAGTTTGACGCACATCCGCTTCCGTGGAGCGCTAGAAAGTCAGAACAAGCCGCTGTCTGTACTCCCGTACAGGTCGCCTTACTATCCGCTCACCGACTACGGTGCATTGGCGATTGGACTTGCGATTCTTGTCGGGCAGGCGGTGGTGGGGCTTGCGGGAATGCAAAATGGAGATGGTTACATCGGGCTTGTGCCCGTGTTTGCGGGGGTGCCGCTGTTCTTTGGAGTATACGCTTTGGTGCGACGGAGGCTGGGAAGCCAGTTTGTTAACCTGGAAGAGAGCGATTTGGGAAGTTTATCATGACGTGAGGGGAGGGATCGCGTACTGATAGCTCGGCACACGCATTTTTATTGCTTCAGCATTTGCGATGCCTTCTGTCTCTGGTGGTGAGGGTGTGGGAGTGCGACGAGGGCAGAGGGGGCATGGCCGGGGTTGGTGTGATAGGAATGAGGATAATTTGGCTCATTCAGCAGCAGTGACGTGACCGAGGGTTAGGCGGGGTTGAGTGCGCGGGAAAGTGGTTTCTTGGCTGACAGATTCGGAATCACGAAACATAGAAAAGGGCGGCGCCTGCCATTGCAAAAACGGGAAGAAATGATTGGAGACAAGAAGAAGCAGAGCGACCCGGAGGCCGCCTCTGAGACCGCCGCCTTCCTGAGCGACAGCGAGCGCGATCAAGCCGACGCCGTCGCCGACCTGGCATCAGCCGATCTGGCGCGCAAGGCTGCCTTGCGCTCCCGCGCAGCACGTCTCGGGGGTGCCGCAGTGCTGGTAAGTCTCGTTGTCGGCGATGGGTGTCTCCTGACTTGTCGTTTCTTCCCCTCCCAGACCCTCCTCGGCCTGGGCGCCTACAAGTCTGCCGTCGGCCCCTGCTCGGGCCCAGGTCACCGTGGCCCGGACTTGCGTTTCGCCAAGAGTTTGTGGTTCGAGTCCAACGGCACCGTAGCAACTCCGCCTGAGTCGTTGGTAGTGCATTTTGATCCGACCGTAATCAACGCCTCTACCGTTGCTTTGCACTGGGGTGTTCGCACTGGGCCGGCCGGAAAACCGCATCCGCGTCCGCCGGGCCCACCTCCTCCGGGCCCACCTCCTCCAGAATTGAACGAGCGCAGCTTGCATGCCCGTGGTGGACCGCCGCCACCGTCGGCTCATCCTCCTCCATTAACGGATTGCGCTCCGACTACAATCGCCGATGACGGCACCGTTGTGTTCGGCAAAGAGTGTGTGGACATCGTTGCTGCGTATGAGCAAGCCGAGAGCGGCACTGAGCTGGACTACATCGTGGTTGCCACAGCGAAGACTGTCAAGTCGCCGCCCAAAGATGGCGAATCGGTTGCTCTGAATCGCCGTGGAGCATCGCACCATGGTAACAAACACGGTTCGAGAAAGCACAGCAAGAAGCCACATGACGATGACGACTCTGACGACGATGATACTGATGATGATGATGCAGACTCCGATGGTGACGACTCTGACGACGACGAAGACGACTACGGAGTCAAGAAGATCACAAAGGCGATGGCGAAGCAGGCCAAAGCCAGCAAGAAAGCGGGGAAGAAGGCCGGCGGTGACAAAAAGTATCATCACCACGGGAAGAAACACGCCGCTTTCTTGGCGGTACCGATCAAGCTCGTGAAGGAGTGATCGAGTAGGGAGCCACCATCATGATAAGCACGAAATATTAAAAAAAAAAAAAAAAGAAAGGTAGTCAAGTTGTGAATAAAAAACTAAAAAAAATTTTCGTAATTTATTACTTGTTCTAAAGGGGTCCATTCAAATGAGTTCTAGTTGGTTGTTCGCGCCGTTTGTTCTCTCGGTTCAATTACGGCTTGTGTATTTGTCATCTAATTAATGAATTACGCATTTAGCAAAATTAAATTCGTCGACTGCAGCTCCATCTACTCGTAACGCAGTACAACAGCTCTGGAGTTGAAAATTATCTATACATAACAAATGGGCTCCATCATTAGCACACAGAGCAAAGTGAATGTTGGGCTTATCAAAACAAAGTATGTAAATCAGAAGACTCTAATTCTTTTGAGTATCCAACTAATCAAGGCTCTCTAAATATTATAAATGCTATACATATCAATTTAAATAAAATAAAATAAACTATTTTCTTTTCATATATTTAAAGAATGAAGTGTATCGTCCCGTTGAAGAGTGTGCAATATCATTTTTGGAATCTTCCTGTTAGGAACATTTGCAAGATCCGTGGAATAATAATTCATAGGAAGCTCATTTGAAATTAGAAACCATGAAGGACCAAATGTTAAAAGCCAAGAATTCAAGAACTAGTCAGAAATAAGACAAATAACTCTTTGAAGTAAGCAAAAAGGATCAAATTGAAGCTTCACAGCAACCTGATAACAGCATTCCAACAACAGCGATACTGTTGAAATTGGAAAGGCTTAGTATTTTATGGAAGAGAAAGACAGAGTGAACAAGTTTTACAGCAGGACTCCACTCCCTTATCATAGTTTCGTATATAGAGTCACCAATTACATCAATCATGTTACTTCCAGTTTGTTTTCATTGGAAGCTATTGCACCCTCCAGCAAGACTGTCAGCAGAGGGCGCGATATCGGAGGGGGATACCGCCAGGACCGAGGAGTTAACAGCGACAAATATTACGAGGCTGTGGCTGAGGCTGAGAGCCCCATGGGGAAGCGCGTTGGGGGCGGCGGAATGTTGACGGCGTCTGCGATGGCGTTGGATTTGATTGTCGATCAACCGCATGTCCCTGCTGCTTTCGCTGTCGCCGTCACTGTCACGAGCCCCACGTCGCCTGCGCGTGCGCGCAACTGCGCTCCGTGCGCCGGCGCTCGCACGGCTCGGCACCGTCGCGGGTGCCTCCGCGCCGCGAGTGCCGCTGTTTATCGATGGCGAGTTTGTGCAGTCGCGCGCCACCTCGCACATCGAGCTGCGCGATCCGGTTTGCATCGTCTTTGTGCCACTCGCTGCCCCTTTCCTCATCCGCTACTGTTCTCCTGCCCCTGTTCGCCGTCGACTACCGTGCCACAGGCTTCGCAGGATCTGTTGGGCCTTGTCCCTAACACGACCAACGATGAGCTGGCTCGCGCCACTAGCGTCGCCCGCGAAGCTTTTGCGTCTTGGAAAAAAACAAGCATTCTCACACGTCAACGCGTCATGCTGGAGCTGCAAGCTCTTGTGCGCGCACATACGGTTGGTCATTGATGCTCGTAACCAAAATAATTCTTTTTCGTGCAGGACGAGATTGCCTCTTCCATCACACGCGAGCAAGGCAAGACCCTGGCCGATGCTCGGGGTGACGTGTTCCGTGGCTTGCAAGTCGTTGAGCATGCTGCCGCTATTCCCACGCTCATGATGGGTGAATCTCTGCCTGTGTCCAAAGATATGGATACGTACAGCATTCGTCAGCCCTTAGGTGTGGTTGGCGGAATTATGCCTTTCAACTTTCCAGCTATGGTTGAGTTATTTTCAATTTTTCGTTTTGAACTAATATGTTCTCGTCTCGGCACGACTTTTGAACTTCAGATTCCGCTTTGGGTGTTTCCTCTTGCAATTGCATGTGGCAATACATGCGTGATCAAGCCTAGTGAAAAAGACCCCGGTGCAATGATGATACTTGCCAGACTAGCATCTGAAGCCGGTGTGCCAAAAGGTGTTTTAAACGTTGTACACGGTGGCACCGGTATGTATCCCTTTTTACTGCCCAAAGTCTTTTCTTTTAATTAAATTCAACTACGTGGAGACACTGTCAACTTTCTGTGTGATAGCCTGGATATTAGAGCGATCTCTTTTGTGGGCTCTGACCAGGCCGGGAAGAGCATCTTTGCCCGCGCGACCGCTTCCGGCAAACGTGTACAAGCCAATCTTGGTGCAAAGAACCACGGGGTCATTCTGCCAGACGCAAATAAGAACTATACTTTGAATCAGCTTGCTGGTGCGGCGTTTGGTGCTGCCGGACAGCGGTGTATGGCGCTGAGCACTGTCGTATTTGTTGGCAGTGCGCGCTCGTGGCTTCCAGAGCTTGTAGAACGCGCCAAGAAACTGAAAGTGTCAAACGGATTTGAAGAAGGTGCAGATTTGGGACCCATGATCTCTCCGCAGGTTTTTGAAGTATTTTTTGCTGTCGAACCAAACATGGTGCGTTGTCCGACAGGCGAAACAACGCGCCGAAGATCTCATTCAATCTGGAATCGATGAAGGCGCAACGATACTTCTTGATGGCCGCGGTATCAAGCCGAAGGGATATGAAAAAGGGAATTTCCTGGGCCCTACAATCCTCGCAAATGTCACCCCCAAAATGAAGTGCTACACTGAAGAAATATTTGGCCCGGTTCTGGTCTGCCTGGAGGCGGAAACGCTCGATGAAGCCATTGCTATCGTCAACAGTAACCCGTACGGTAATGGCACAGCATTGTTCACAAATTCTGGCAGCGCAGCTCGCAAATTCCAAGAAGAAATTGATGTGGGCCAGGTTGGAATCAATGTGCCTATCCCGGTGCCACTGCCGATGTTCAGCTTCACAGGAAGTCGTGGAAGTATCAGGGGAGACTTGAATTTCTATGGAAAAACCGGGGTGCAGTTTTACACACAAATCAAAACCATTACGGCGCTTTGGAGGAGCGAGGATGCAGTTGGTGCGCAGGCGTCTGTGAACATGCCGACCCTCCGTTGAGGAAATGTTTAATGTTTCGATTGGTGTTATGAAAACCAAAAAAGAGAACGAAACAACCGGATTTTGCCCTAACTAACGAAAAACACACTTGCAACGTATTGGCTTCACCGACTGTTTGCAAAAGCTCTCTCCCAAACATTACTCATTTTGGTTTGATGATTTTCATTTTACTTCCTGTTTCATACAAAATCTGGCGATCAGTCAATTTGCTTTAAATGCTCCCTGATCTCCCGCAACCCGTCAACGCAGTTTCTTGTTCGGAACCCACGATTCAGAAAACCGCGTTTCGCTCACAATGGTCGGCGAATTACAGGCTTTAAGTTACCTTCCTCAAAGTATTTTCCCAGCTCCTACATCCTTCATCGACGCGGAAGTGTCAGGCCTAGAAATTCCCTGTCAAATGCGCTAGCCTCTAATTTACAATCACCGAAGCGTATTTGCAATCGACAACGCAATGAAAAAGCAAATGTAAAATATGTAGATGATGATTTTCGCCTTCCTGATGACCTGGATTTACAACGAATGCAATGGACGCCGACAAAATATGACTTTAAAAAGCTGCGCGAACTCACTCATGTCGCTCATAAAGCCATGGCAAGATACGCCGGCTCAGCCATTATGGGCGCGAAGGAAGCCAAGAGTTTTGAAAGGAAATGTCACCAGGCCAGTCCTGCTATTCTTTTTTTTTTTTTTTTTTTTTGGTTCGCTGAACAATCAGCAGGAATTCATGGCTCATTTTTGGGCGATGCATTATCACTATCCAGCTGGGCTTCATCCCGATCCTGGTGACGGAATAACAAAACCACCACCTTCAGCCAAGCACCATAAGAGGACTCCGCAACAATTGGCTGAACATAGACGGATTATCGAATCGCTTGCAGTGCCCAAATTGCGGGTATCAAACGTGCCCGAAATCGCTCCAGATCATTCGCGACTTATTCAAGGTTGTTTTTTTTTTGTCACGAAGCTCCAAACTTACCTGTTTGAACGTGCTTTTCTTCGGCTGAAAAAAAGACCATGAAAAGCCCTTCGAAAACGGCGAGCACCTTATGGACGTTTCCGAAATGTTTTTGGACAATTTGGGACTGGAGGTCAAGTTGCAGCGAGTGCAAATTGGATCCGCGGGGAAGAGAGCACTGGAACCACTTATTGGGAGAAAACTGACGCATGATCTCTACGACATCAGCAATAGAAAAACTTCCACGTCAAAAGTCGAAGAGCTGAAGTTATCGGTTGAGGCGGGCATGTTCGACAAACGTCGGAGCTCAGCATTCCAATCTATTTCGAACGAGGATCGAGAACTGTTAAACAAAGTTCCGGAGCCCCTTCGAAAAAATTTCAACACTGTCATCAACGGATTGCGGAAACCGTTCAACTCAAGAAGCACCCACGAAGCTGAAGCAATCAAAGTAAGGAGCAGTTTTTGCGACTTGTTTCAAAGCACTGCTTGGCACAGCAATGCTTAAAGCCTTTGAAAGCGCTTGATAAAATACATTCTGGGATTTTATTCGACCAGCTCTGCCACACTTTCAAACTTGAAGAGTTTCCCGCAAAACACATTGTTTTCAGGTGAGCACCTCGCTACCAAAGAGCATTTTCATACCTTTGATTCGCAATAGGCAGAATGATTACGGTGACGCCTGGTACATCATTCTGTTTGGCGAAGTCGAAATCAGCGTCGCACTTGACAGTTCGATGAAGAACTTTAAAGTTGTGCAAGTTTTGGGTTCGGGCGACTCCTTCGGAGATTTGGCTCTTGTCAATCGCACCCTACGGTTGGCAACTGTGGAAGCCAGAACACACGTGAAACTTTTAAAGGTCGACAAATCTGACTTCGAAAAAATCTCCAAATTCAGTAAGCAACATTTTTCTTTCATTTTTACTAACAAGTATTCTCACAGCGCACATGATCACCAGAAAGGAAATCATCACTTTCTTGCGGCACTTTGTTCCGATGTTTCAACGAATCAGCGATTCCCGTGTCAGGACAATAGCTGAGCATGTTGTCTTGCAGAGGTTCAAGGATAAAGAGATGATTATTCAAGAAAACGACAGCATAAATAATGTTTTTATTGTGAAAAATGGGAAATGCAATGTAAGTTAAAATGAAAGACATATACTCACCACGGCTATCAAGATCTACAAAGATTTGGAATATGACAACAACAAAAGGTCGAAGCTTGTCTGAATCCTCTTTGGGGCTAACATCAATCTTCCAGGAAACGATTATATCTTGGATGCTTGCGCCAAGGGTGTCATTTCAATGACGAAATTATTCGCAACCTCCAAGGCAAAAATGGCAGTCCGGTGACTGCCATTGCAGATGGAGAAGTGGAATGCGCTGTGATCACGGCTGCTGGTGATTGGGTGAATTTTGATCTGGACCTTCCGCCGTCCAAATATGGTTCCTTGTCGCAAAAAGAGTTAAAGAAAATTGCCGCTTTGCAAATCGGGAAGCGGTAAGGAAAAGCGCGATTTGGGGGGCAATTGTTTGATGGGCCACACAGGAAGTTCAAATCGTTGCAAAGACAGCTCCTGGACGCGTTGGCTAAGGAAATACGTCACAATCCAAACGCAAGCGTCAAAGATCTTACAAGCACACACTCCGTTAAATCACCGTGGAAATATTGATTAAAATTCGTTTTGTTGATTTCGTGTGCAGTAAATGCAAACGTTGCAAATAAACTGTCAAAACACCGAAGTTGAACTTGCATTGCTTTGATAATGAATTACTAATCTCAAATGAAGCGGTTTACCGCCACAGAAAACAAATTTGAAAAAAATTTTGAATTCAAATCAAATTATATTTTATTTGTTTCCAACTGAAATATCATTTAAAGAATGTTTTGAAATTTTGTCGGTAGCATTTTTATCGGCAATTGACACCGAGCTCAAATTCGGGTGCAAAAAGTCCCGCCCGTCGACCCCAACAGTATTGCGCGTGTCAGAATTAAATTCTTTCGTCCGGCTCTCTCGAATGTTATCTGACCGCGAGCTAGTAGTTTGGTCAGGCATTCCTCGTTCCTCGACACTTGAACGCTTTGTCACACTCTCGCGCTGCAGGAATGCCTGCACTCCGGCGGACAGTCGGTATGATGGTGTTACACACGAAACTGGTGCTATTCGTGGTATTGGTTTTGGAGGTGCTGAGGCCAGAGGCACTTGCGGCAGTGGCGGAACGTCGACAAAATGACTGAGATCCAGTAAACTTGTCCTGGCATTTCCCTCTGTGTATAGCGACGGGCCCAAACTATGCTTTCGAGCGGCGATCGTATTAAATGAGTGAGCGCTCGCTCTGCGCATAGCTTTCTGTGCGGGAAACATGTCCTCATCGTCGCTCTCCGATATTTCACCGCTTACTCCGGAAGGTCGCATATTCGTCACCAAAGACGGTCTTCCAGACATAGGAAATACTGGTGCTGGCATGACATTGACAGCTGGTGGAGGTGCGGCGGCAGCGTTTGCTGAGATCGTGTTTCGCTTTAGATGCAACAACTCTCGTAATGAGTCGATATCGGCAACAATTTCGACAGGAATCATTAGAAGCAACTTCAGCGTACGCTCGTTCTCTGTTTTGATCAAGTAATTCATTATCTTTCTCCAGAAAAAGAAGTATGTAGCGACAATGACGACAATGAACCAAGCCCAAACTGCGTACGATACAGCTACAAGTATTTTAAGGTTTGTATCACTCCAGTCGAGAAAATCGTTCATAAACAGTGTATAACCGGCTAATATTTCAGACTGTTCCACGTTGATTGCAGAAACGTAGCTGTTATTTAACGAAACTGTTTCGAGATTGGCGATAATTGTGCTATCTGCAATGAAATTTGCAAGCGAGTCATAAACAACAGGTTGTGAATTGGCGTCGTCTGAAGGATATATTCGCCAAGTCAAATCGGTGCCAAACTTATTTTCGAAATGTGGTGGAGATGAAGATCCATAGAGGAGAGCTGCCTGTGAGTCTAAGATCTTCACAACGTCTGTCAAAATGATATCGCGTTTAGAAGTTTGCGGAACGGTCTCGCTGACACTTGCAAAGGTCGAATTTCCCCAATTTGCCACATCATTAGCGACGGTTAGTATCCGCATTGTTCTGGCTGTTATGTCGCAAGTATCGGATATTCCGCCGGCGATGCTCATCAAATTACCCAAAAACCACAAGTCCACTCCGAAAGCTCCTGCAAAAAACAATGCGACGCAAATGAGTCCATTTCGTGAGATAGAGTTCATTCGTTTATAGCCAGTTTGAGTCGTTAGCGAGCTTTTCCAAGAAACGGACTTTTCATTTTCTTCTTCATAATTCAGATCTTCTCGAGAGCTTGTTTCTGGGTCAAAATATTTTGCATGTAATGTTTGAGTCACAAATCGTGGTATCTGCGGAGGTTTAGCTGCCGGAAGAAAATTAAAACCCGAATTTCGATACCTGCAAAAATGCTTTCAAGGAGGTTTCTCGTTCAGTTTTCGCTTTAGTTATGACGGGCACAAACAAAAAGAAGTAAATTCCAATGAAACAGAGCAAGCCAAACGCGAATAATCCTGCAAGAACCTATTTATTACACTCAGAATGAATCCAAGATACCTATTTGGGCAAGCTCCACATTCAAGACTTCGGTTCGAACTTCATTTGCAATTGAGATCTCAAGATTTGTGTAAGAATCCATGATCGAAGTGATTCCATTCTCCAGCACAAACTGAGAACCAAACCGTTACAATGCGACTAATTTTGAGAAAACACATACATTCCAATCCTTATTCATCTCAATATCCAATTGATTTGAGGATGTTGATAGAATTTCTTGAATTCTCTGATGATAAGTGAAAGTCGCGTCCAGAAGCGTGAAGTTCAAAACCGTTCTGGGAAGGTTCGCAGTATTATAAAGCATCATCGGGACTTGACTTGTTGTCCAAGCATCGTTGATTGATTTGCTCGACAGAGTTTCGTCATAAAGTGACATACTCCGTTCAAACAATGAAAATGAGGTTGCATTGATCAGAATTTTCAGCTCATCCACAGCCGTCAGATTTTGATCGTTTAGAGCAAGTTGCAACAATCGAAGTTTCTGATGTATGTCACACAGTGTATTTCGGCAAGCGTTCGTTTCTTGCAGCCAAGATATTCCAGACACCATCCTTGAGTTCTCGCGGATGCAAGCGTAAAGCTGGCCACTTGCGACAGCCAAAAAGAAGACCTGAATCCCTATAATTTAGAGTGAGTTCCTGAAAGTTGATCCATACTATACCTCGTATCATCCACATGAGCAGTGCGCTGTTTCCTCTTGAGTAGTAATATACTTGCTTTCTGTATTCCTTGAACGCCTTTTGGCTTTTCTTGTTCATTAGCGTTGATTGCATACTCTGAGATGTTTGTTGAGCATCGTCGCTCAAACCGGCGTCACAGATTCGTTTGATGCGTCGACGAATTTTCTCGCTCTCCTCATGGTTGTTGTGAATTTCGGCAAGAAACGTCGCATAGCTTATTAAAACTCTCACAGACAGCGGGTATCTTTGAATAAGGCGATGGTATGCCTCAGAAGCATTATGATCGGATCTTTCCATTTGCGATACGTGGGTCATCAGAATTGCTGTGTCCGCCTCTTCGTTTTCTTCGGCATTCATGATTGCCAGCCAAAAGTTAGCGATGCTGGCGCGTGCTTCGGCATGATAAAGCTTTGCCTAAAGAATGTTCAATTCCTATCGTTCTTTGACTTTAGTCTTGCCTCTTTCGTCAGTTGCTTGAATTCAACCCTGTCCACAGCATCCAGCTTCTTGTTACCTACAGTTGCACCACCAGATTTGATTTCTTGCTGTTGCTGATATATAGTGAATTCGGTATCTATGAGTAGTTGTTTTGCTTTTTCTGCTTTTTTCAAGTACGACGCAGCGACAGAAGGGTCCTCTTTGAAAACCAGAAAGAAAATAGCGTCTTGGAACAAATCATCAGTAAATTGGACTGCATGAGTAACGGAATTACATTGGACCATCAGAGAACTTGATTGCGGAAACTTTTTTGTTCCAAACAAGAAAATCTTGTCAGCGATTTCGAGTGCTTGTGCGTCACTTGTTTCAATTAAAAATCTTGTCGCGATTTCGACCTTAAAAACTCGTCAGCATATCAAATGTTTGCATTGGTTCCAACCTGCGATGGCGACCAAAATCGCCTCTCGTTTTCACCGTCTTTTACAGTGTCCATTACTTCCCAAGTGTTGAAAGCGTTTGGGTTGTCCACTTTGAAATTTTTGGATGCAATCATAAAGCTTGTGGCGTTGTCTTGGCGAGCTTTGAAACAAAAATATGCGAGCAATGGAACAGGTATGACTCCAGCACAGTACGTGTAGAATACGATGTTCCTTTGGTCATCCGTCTCCCCGACTATTGTAACAACGAGAGCCACTCAAGATGAAGGGTGAATTACACGATACAAAAGAGAAAACTTACGCATGGACCCCCAAATTACTTCACTAATGAGTGAAAACCGATACAAGTTGATCTCCTTTTTGTAATATCTGCATCAAACAGCCACCGCATTTGAGTAAGTGCGCAACTCACAGGAAGTTCTTACGGTATGTATATCCAAACAAAAACTGCCGTGACCAACGAACACAGTAATGTAACAGATTCCCTCAAAATGGCATCGTTCGAAGCAAAAACGAAAAATGCAGCCAAAGCGGTTTTGGCTGTGAGCTCTACAAGTTCCAAACGAGCTGTTGGGCGAGCACTTATTGATGCGGCTTTTGGATTCGGATTGAAGTATGTCATGCTCATTAGCAGAGTGAATGCGATAAATGTGGGCAATGCAATTCCAGATATTATCCTCAAAACGATGTAAGCAGCATTCTTGCCGCATTCTAATTGCTTATCGCGGCAAATAAATATTGAAAACAGTGAGTAGACTACCGGAAGGAAGAATATGGATGCCAGCATCGAAACTGAACTCGCAGTAAAATATGTAAGCTAATAATCCTGGATATTTTGTAACGCACCAAGGGTTCTGAGCAACCTTAGCGGCCAGACTCCTCTGTTAAAATCGCTTGCCATGAACGATTGGACAACGTAAAACGCCAGCAAAAGCATCGTGACAATTAAAATGACTGCAATTGAAACTAGGACAAGGATCGCATTCGGAAATGTGTATTCGACAACAACTTCTTCGACCTGATAATAAAATATGGGAGATTTACATTAGATTTTCACGAACATTGCAGGAGTAAAGGGCGGTCGGTCCCTGCAAACCTGAAAGAATATCAAAGCATAGCCGTATTTGTTGCCATAAGGTCCCCAATCAACGCCGGCAAAGCAGAAAGCCAGATTTTGGAGAAATTCAATGAAAATAATGATAAGGGTCACGATCGAATTGTGCGATTCCACCAGCAGAGCCACAAGCGCAGCAAAGAAGCCATTTTTGACCGCCAAATACTGCTTTCTGGTCCTTTTGAGGAATTTGCCAACGCGTGTTTCGTTTTTCGGGTCTCTTTCGAGTTCCTTTTGTAAGGCGAGCAAATCAGGCTTTTTCATTTGTGAAACGCTCGCCAGTGAAGTAGCATGGATGTTGTTAGCTGAGAGACTGCCTGCATTATTCGTCCTGGCTGTGTGCCGCCGGTGCGGCGCGGTCGAGGCGAAACTCGACAATTGCATCCAAGTGTAAAAATGTTTCAGGTTTCGCAAAAGGATAGGAAACAGAACTATAACTTGATCACTGAAGCGAACGAATGCCTTGCACCGAGACATTGAATCGGCCAGCGCACAATCTTCTCAACGCTAAATGGGCTTCGAAAACTCAAAAACTGTCTTTACAATGACACTTTAATCCCCACTAACTCCCAGAAGTCACCGCCTCTTAATGATTTTTTTGGCGCAGGAAACCAGCAGCAAACCAGCAGCAAAGAATGCTGAAAAGGAGGATAAGAATTCGAGATAACATTTACGTGCGCAAAACGAGCCCTTTATTTCGAAATTTTAAACTCAAGCTTCCAAATGATCAGACGCAGGCAAAGAAGACGAATATTGATCTTCAGTTCGCGGAGCTGTGAACCACACGCTTTCTGGCATACTTGTCGGCAGTTCCGCTGAAACGACATGGCCAGATAACGGCATGTCGTTTGGCTGGTGATGATGCTGAATTTGCGGTTGCTGTGGCTGCGGCTGCAGTGGAACCGTCGCATTGAAATAGTCAGATAGCATCAGAAAAAGTTTTTCCATTTCAATTGAAGATCCCTGAAGGACATGTCGTAGACAATGCGTTGCAGCCATGTTCTCAGTGAAGTCACTGCAGTGCACAAACAGACCAGTAGGACTTGATTGATTCTGATCCCTCAATTCTCGGTAAAAAGCTGGAATTGATCCAATATCCAGTGTAATAATCGACATTATGGGGCTTCCTGGGACAGGATTGATTGAAACATCCAAAACTGACACCAGCGGAATCTCCATCTTGAACGTATACGACGCCTCGACAACGGCCCACCTCAGCAGTCCTTGAAATGATGAAATTTCACAAACAAGGTCATATGGAGTCGTCGCCACTCGTCGCCAAGAACCGATGTTCAGCTCAGAAGTAAAAATTCTGGTGCATCCATTTGCAGTTGTCCACAATATTTCTGGTGGTTGCAGACCGCTCGTTATTCCAGAATGAATGTTTGGAAACTGGCCAGCGGATGTCGGCGAAGTACTGTTGCTGTTGTTGCTGGTGTTTGTATTAAAGCTGGTGTCCGGAATATCTTCGTCTCCAGCTCTTGTGTTCGAGTGGGCAAAATCATTGGGGGCCGGCAGTCGTGAGGAGAACTGGTTGGAAGGACTATGACTGCGACTGCTTGCCTTGGGGGTGTCAGATGAAAGGGTCCCGGAGTCCACCGGAGCATTGCCTGTCTTCTTAGCTTTCGCCCGACGATTTTGGAACCATATCTGAATAAAGTTTTCGGATCAATTTGCAAATAACCTTCCTAAGAAGAACGCTAAAAGGGACAGCGGGGAGGCATCCAAGCTCCAGGCACAGCTTGGAGTATCTTCGGTCTTCGGCTCAAACGAATCATGCTCACCTGAACTGATTTGGAGTTGATGTTCACCGCTGCGCAAATTTCGGCCCGCTCTTTCGAATTAGGCTTACTGTTTTCGGCAAAGTATGCTTCCAACAGCGCCTGCTGTCCGCGAGTGGGATGCACTCGCTTGCGCCTGCCGTCTGGCCGGAGTGGGATCGGGGGAAGGGATGTGTTCTTCGGATCGGGCGCAAACTTCTGGCCAGCCTTCCCGGCGACCCCACGCCCAAACGACGGATGCGGCGACTGTGCCTGCTGCTGCGGCGTGAAGAAGAAGCCCGAGGATGATGCAGCGGCGGCGTCCCTGCCGGCCGGGACGCCATCGGGGGTGCCAGCGCCGTACACCACAGGCGAGGGCGCGGGCGGCGGCGTGGACATTCTTGTTTGCTTCTTTTTTTGCTCACCCTTCAACGACGCCGACATCCGGACCCGCGCCATCGCCCAGGTCCGCGTCGACGGGCACGGCCGCCGCATCCGCTCTCTCGCCATCGACGTCGCCATCGTGCGATCGCCTCGTGCTGTCCCTGCTGTCCCTCTCGTCCCTTTCGTCGTCGCCTTCCTCGTGTCGGTGGTGACGGTGCTTCTTGCGGCGCCGCGACTTTCGCTCCTCTCCGTCGTCGCCGTCGCGACTGTGCCGGTGCCGATCACGCTTTTTGCTTTTACTGTGCCGCAGTTCTTCCGCAACTTTCAGTTCGAATCCAGGGGCAACATAAACATCTCCGCAAAGCACAGGTGCGGGAGGTGGTGGCGGTGGCGGTGGTGGCGGCGGTATTGCCATTAATTCGCTGATCAAACTGGAATTTTCAACGGCGCGGGGAAGCTCATTGAAATCAAGTTCACACGCATCATCAGGTGAATAACTGTCCGAATCAAATTTTTCGTCCATTTCTGCCTTGTTTAGCTCAAGATTAATTGGTGGTGGTGGAGGCGGTGGTGGTGGAGGTGGTGGTGGGGGGACAAATTGAACGACATCATTTGCTGCGTGGCTGGAAATTTGCTCTTCATCGGTTGCGGAATATGGTCTGTCGTAATAATCCCGATGCTCATATTCTTTACGGCTCACTGGCTTATCATATTGGGAGCGACCATTGTCGTCATCAGAATAGGCATCGGCTTCAAAACGCCCGTACTTGCGACGGTCGTGTTCTTCATCCTTTTGACTGAACTCTTCATCCCGAGAATAATCTCTATCCCCATAACGCGGTCGCGCCCCCCTACCTCGCGATCTGTTGTAACCACTATAGCTTCGACGACCTCTAGACCGATAGAAGTTCTCTGAAGAGTCCAGATAATCTGATGGTGGTGGCGGCGGAGGGGGGGGTGGAGGGATGAAAATGGAAGGTGCGATAACCGTTTTCCGCCGCGGCCGCTCCGCCGTTTGAGATTCCACTTCCTCATCGTCCGAAAACACTCGCGACTTCAACGCAACGCTCTGCAGCTCAGCTGAAATTATTGAGTTGTTGCCAGAGTCTGCAGTCACTCCGCTTGAACGTCCATTATATTCCGAACTTGCGACGAATGCTTCTGCCTCGACCTTCGAAGTTGCAGCAACAACAGCGGCAGCGATTTCCGCTGCATCGCGAGCAGCTTTCTCCGCCTTTTCGATCTCCACCAGTCTTTCCAACTCCTTTTGCCGTTTTTCGGCTTCTTCTTCGCGTCTCACGCGTTCCGCTTCCCGTTGTTCCTGCAAAACCTTCACGCGCATTGCACAAGTTTCTTGGCGATTGACAATATTTCGTTCGCATCTGGCAATGGCCTGCATTTGCTCTTTTACGTATGCTTCAAGAGCCCGTTGCTCTGCTTCAATGCGGGCGTCGTACAAAGCAATAGCTTCTTGGTCTGCTGTGAGAGCTTGAGGTGCCTTCAACCGCGATTCGGTCGACGGCTTCAATACAAGTTTGAGTTTTGGAGCAGTCGCTGACACAGTCTGACCATCATTTTGTTGATTTTGTTCCTGAATTGATATTGGTGTTGGATCAGTTTGAACAATGGCATGAGGAGCTGATGCGACAGAGTCAGATGGAGTCAGATTTGGATCACATACGCTCTGATTTGGGTCAGAAGCGCTCTGATTTGAGATCTCCGTGTCAACTGATTGTTGAACAATGTTTGCATTGTCATCAACTGGTTCGTGACTTTCCTTCTCCACAGAAATTACAGCCGATTGATTACCATTAATTTCGTCCGTTAATGAACCAATAATCGCGCTGGTATTACTTTCTGTGGCATTGGCGCCATTTGCAGAAATGGTTGATTCCTTTTTGAGTTTCAAAGGATCAAAAATAACCTTCTTTTTTGGGACCACTGCACCGCCATTCAAAGAACCATTATTGTTGCCATTTTGGTCACTTCCTTCTGACTGCGGGGCGAACGGATTTTTGATTTGTGCCTTAGCTATTAGAATTACATGTCAATACCAACGACAAAACAGATGGGGGACAAACCAGCCAACACATACAAAAAAAGACAAACTCACCAGTTTCAAAATATAGCTGCCATGCCTTCTTTTGAGCTTCTTTATACAAATCAAATTCTTCCTGAGTTTGGGGTTTGTATGCCCCGGCTGCAGCCAGGCTTGCAGCAGCAAAGTAGGCCGCCGCAGCTGGGGTGGATCGTGATGGAGGAGCGGCGGCATCTTCGAAGCAGAAACGGAAGGAGTAGAATGGACACCGTATTTGGTCAGTGTTTCAGTCGCTGAGTCCCGAAGAAAGTCACTAACCGGTTGCGGGGTCGCCTGTGATGCCGGCCTGGCCAGATGCAGCGGTATAGGCCGCATAATCGTAGCCTGAGTAGTCCATGACGCGAGTGTGCCTCGTTGTGGAGAGCCAAGGTGCAGATGGCCACTTGTTTTGGTGAGTTGCAGAAACGAAAAGAAACCCGTCGACATTTCCTCCACCCGCAACTGGGGGCACAATCTCCGAACATCAGCGTTGCGCAAGGGGAGTTTCACCATACCAAATGCGAGGCACAACCGATGCGCGCAGACCGTCGAACCATGTTGTCGATGTTTTGGGTGTTGCGCGGGACCTAAGTTGCAAGTCGCGTGGCGCGCTGTATCAATCAAAATTTGTTAATCAACTGCCAAGATGGTGCACCTGAGCATTCCAAAACCAATCGCCGCAGGCATTCGCTATGTGCAAAACGCTAGCTCCACGCCTTTCGGTTTGAAGCGGTCTGGCGGAGAAGCTGCCGATGGCGACGAGGCCGTTGAACAGTTAGCAACGACCAGGGCATTGCAGGAGAACCATCCTTCATGGGACGCCAAAACTCAACTGGCCATCAACACAATCCGGTCCATCAACAGTTTGACAGAAGATAACCAAGTCAATCTGCAGAGGATCCGGCGAGTTAGATCTTACGTCACCCTTCCAACCAATATGAATGTACGCATTGAAAAAGTGCTTGTTTACCGACGAACAGACATTGTATTGGAACATATGGATGCACTGCAAGCGACTGGAACTTTCAAGGCTGAGTGGATTGATTATTTGGCCCATTCAGAAGTGTCCATGCCCTTTGTTGGTACGGTGAATCTCAACAACTTGAACCCCTTGTCGGGCCATCTAACGCCTGTTGAATCTGTAAGGGAAAGTATTGTACTCTACTTGCATGGTGGAGGATATTGCCTTTGTTCACGGTGAGGATTTGTAAAGGTTTGACAGTTCATGACAAACGAACTTTTGCCGTTCAGGAAAACCCACCGAGGGATAACGTGGAAGATAGCTAAATTCGGAAAAGCACGAGTGTTTGCAATCGATTATAGATTGTCCCCAGAACACGTCTTCCCACTCGCACTACATGACGCAATCTCCGCTATAGCGTATCTACAGCGCATAAGCGCAGAAGATACAAAGATATTCATCGCTGGAGATTCCGCTGGCGCGGGTCTGGCGCTTGCGACAACGCTATGGCTACGAGACCACGGGGCTGAGTATGGTTTACGCATGCCTGCTGGGGTTGCGCTGATGAGCCCATGGATTGACCTTTGCCACTCGCTCCCGAGTTTTACGTCGAACCAAAAGTTTGATTTACTTCGTGTGAAAGTCCTGGACGACTCGATTTTGAATGAGAACCGGTCGCATTTCTACATAACCAACAATTCATTTCTGAAAAACCCATACGTGTCGCCGCTGTTTGCATCAGAAAATGAGGAATTTCCCCTACCGCCAACACTGATTCAGGTTGGAGATAGTGAGAGGCTGCGGGACGAATCAATAGCATTCGCGTCAAACTTTTCGAAGAGTCCTATTCGCTTAGGTTTGCTCTCACTTGACGTGTTTCTTGTCGCTCACGATTTCAATCAGAAATATACGAAGGAATGGTTCATGTTTTTCAGATGTTGAGCAAGTTCATAAAAGTTGCAGACAAAGCACTGGAACGGTTAGGAGATTTCATTCAGGAAGTGGACGCTGATGCAAGTAATGCGAAAGCGCGAGCTGTAATATGGGTGGCTAATGACATTCGAGCACACTTTCCGGCGCGTGAAATGAAGGATGATGAGGTACAAGCTCTTTCAGCAAACGGAATTCCAGAGAGTAGCATTGCTGAAGATGTGGCAGCAAGCATCTACAGCCATGAAAACAATGAGGATGAATCCGATGCAGAGGCGTTGCGTTGAAGGCCGTTGCCAAGACAATGAGTGCCAGTACCGCTAATAATAAAGCAGCGGAGAATCCTGTTCGTTGTTCCCTGTATCATCACCAAGATGCTGGTGACTCTAAAGCGGGTAAAACGCGCCAGCCATTCCGGAGACACATTTCCATTTGCGTGCCTCGGCCGTTGCGATTGATTGCAAATGGCGTCCTCATCGTCATCGGCAGCTCAGGTTGCCCAGTACGGGAAGAAGTTCCCCATCCTTCTTCGCACACCTTCCCCGAAGGGCCAAGTCGAGCTTATCGAGACGGTTGGCAAAGGAAACTACGGCTATGTCTACAAGGTATCACAGACTCCAGTTCCGCGACTGTCAGACTCTTTGCTCTTCCTTTAAAGTCATCGCCTTCATTTATGCTTCTATCGCCCGTCCTGTTTTCTAGGGTCGCCTTGTCGGCTCGAACGAAATTGCGGCTGTGAAGGTTGTTTTCCTAAAAGAGGACGAGCTGAAGGAGACCTTGCTGGAAATGGAGATTCTGAAAGCTTGCAACCATCCTAACATTACGCGATACATGGGACTCTTCTTGAAAGGTCTTGATCTGTGGGTAAGTTGTCTGTGTCTCGAATGCTTTCAAAATTTATCAAACACTCAAAATACGAATTTCTATTCGTAGATATGCATGGAATTCTGTGGCGGGGGTGCCTTAGACTCAATATATCGAGGTCAGATACTGTGTCGCTTCGTCAATTCATGTTTTTTCGTTTCTCAGCAATCAAAAAGCCATTCACCGAAGATCAGATCGCAGCGATCATTTATGACTCCCTTGTTGGTCTGGATTACCTGCATTCGCAGGTTGCACTGATTCATCGCGACATCAAGGCCGGCAACCTGTTGCTGACAGAAAGTGGTGAATTAAAATTGGCAGACTTTGGAGTTAGTGCAAAGCTTAAGAGTCCATCCGGAACTGCGCGAACCTTCATTGGCACCCCGTAAGTTTTGGGTTTTTAATCAAATCGTGAGTGGATAAAAGATTAAATGTATTTTTCTATTGCTCAGGTACTGGATGGCTCCAGAAGTTATTAATTGTGATCCAGACGGCCCAAACTCGAAAGTAGCAAGCTATGATTGTAAAGCGGACATTTGGTCGATTGGAATTACAGCTATCGAAATTGCCGATAAAAACCCCCCACTCAGCGATATTCATCCAATGCGAGCACTGCATCTGATCCCGAACAGCAACTTGGGACTCGCGAAGCCTAAAAATTGGTCCAAAATTTTCGTCGATTTCATTTCAGTTTGTTTGATCAAGGATCCCACGAAACGACCGTCGGCTCACGAAATTTTGAACCATCCATTCATGACTAAAGCTGCTGGATTGCCGCGACAAAAAATCATGCAAGAATTAGTTCAAAAAGCTCGATCCGCCAAAGAACGCAAAAAGGCAGGTTTGGATGTTGTGGATGATGAAGAGGATGAAGTCGAGAAGAAACAAGCAGTCCCAGAAAAAATTATTCAGGAGGTAAAAACCCTTGCCAAGTCAAACGCTGCCAGGCAGGCAGAGCAACAACAACTGAAGACGGAGGAAACTCCGGAGAAAGTCTCTGAACCCCAGCCACTTGTCGTTGCGGCGCCATTGGTAATCTCCGATTCGCATATTCCCATTGACGTCTGTTTTTTCTTCACGCATCTTTCAGCCTAACGAAGTTATCAAACCATCAATGATTGGGCCCGACTTCCCTGGCTTTATTGAGGATGGAAACGCGTCCAACAGGGTCCTCACGCCGAATATTTTGACTGGGGCTATGAGAGATCTTTTAGGAGCAGATATTTTGGACCATAAGTTCGTTCTCATTGGGACCGAGCGCGGTCTTTTCTTCAATGAACTAAGCACGCCCCGAATCGAACCAATCCCTCTTATTCGCAATATCCGGTTCAAGCAGATTCAAGTTTTGACCGACTACAACTGCTTGATTGCACTTTCGGGGAAGCATAACCATATTCGACAGTACAAGTTATCGTCCATTAGGAAGTTGATTTATTATCTCCTTGGAGTAAATCCTGCTCAGTTGTCCAGAAGCAATATGGATTCCTCAGACTCCAAACCCGATGGGTTTGATGGAGCTTTAGCTGAAGATGACGAGTATCAGGTGTTGAACAATGCGAATATTGTTGAAGATGAGGCTACACTTATTGCAAAATGGACCAACGATTACACAAAAATTCTTGCTACCAAGGATAGCAGCTCGTTTTTGATTCAGCGAACTGAGACCTCGATTTACATGGCTGCTCTCGTTGCGAGAGATATTTTTCTTTTCGAGTGGGCAAAGGATCCCTACTTGCGTTTCATGAAATTGAAGGCGTTCTGGCTGCCGGAGGCTCCAAAGTCCATGAACTTAATCACAGATGGACTTACCGTCCGCGAAGTTTACATGGCTTATGCCGGCGAAGCGAATTTAGTTCAAGTTTCCGACAGCAAAGTCATAGAAGTTGCCGTCCACAAGGAGTTCCTGAAGAACGCTGCCTCACATCCGTCTCCCAACACAAAACCGCGGTGGCGCAGCTTCAACCAGATTCCCTTCTCAGACGCTAAGCGCAACGAACTCAAGTCTTTATCCCGACCAAATTCTACTGTGAATCGTAAATTGGTAGCCGTGACTGGTGCAGGGAATGTTGCAACAGCTGTCGTTGACAGATACTTTTTGGCTACATACCATCGCCTCACTCGCGTGGTGGATATATGGAGTCAACCTATGATGGGATCTGGAGTTGGCGGCTGGAAGGATGGAGTTACTTGGCTTGAACCACCTAACCAGATTGTGATGCGTCCGGTTGAGCAAGTGATTGCAGTTGGTAAACAGTCAATTCAGGTTGCGGATTGGCGGTCTGCACAACTACTCCAAACGCTGAGAGTCGATGGGTCGGCAACAATTCGAATTTTGAACGACTCTCCAGGATCATTTTTGACCGTCATTGACCAGGGAAAACGTGGAGCAGTCTTGTATCACATGAAAGAAAAGCTGAGAGATCAAGTGAAAAGCAACGAAATTATGACGACACCATCAGTGAAGCAAGACGCAGGGGACGCGCTCAGCAAATCTTCGCGTACTTCAAGCACAGACCAACTTGCTTCGAATTTGTCGTCTTTGGCAATAAGTACCCAGCAGCAACAACAACCGCAGGCACCGTATTATGCGTTTCGCCCACCACCACAAGGTCCAGGACCAGTTTCGCAAAGCCCAGCAGCGCCACCGTACTCATCAATGCAACCGCGGTCTCCATCGCAGGGATCCGCCAAACAGCAGTACGGCCCGCGACCGCTCATTGGCGGGAGTGTCAACAGCCCAGTAGAGGTTTCGCCTGGGTCAGGGTTCTCTCCTGGTTACGGACAACCGCAACCGTTGATTCCGGTGCCACAACCACGGTCGCCTGGATATACCGACCAGTCGATGCGGCCGCGTCCGCCTTCAGGAGTGATGCAAATGCCCCCGGAAATGTTTGTGGCTTCACGTCCGGCGTCCGTGGCGTCGCAACATCCACCTTACGTACCCGCTCCTCCGCCTCCAGGGATGGGATACAATTTGCAGCAACCGGGACTTCCGTCGTCGGCGATACCTGTGGTCGGACAACCGATGCCGTTTGATCCGCGGTACGCTGCTTTCTTTGCGCAACAACAATACTATGCACAACAGCAGCAACTGTATATGCAACAACAACAACAACAACAGCATCAGCAACAGCAGCATCAGGGCCAAACGCTGTACGATCCGCGCTATGTGCCAATGCAATATGATCCCAGGTATTATCAGCAGTTCTACGGGGCTTCGCCCAACGGCTTGCCTCCAACGAGTGCACAGAGCTCAACAAACTCAAGACGAGGCAGCGGAAGTCAGCGATAAATGACGAACGTGCTTTAATCCCCACCCCCTTGTTGTTGTTTTTTTCCCCTCATGTTCTTCTTTTTTTTTTTCGGGGCAAAGCAAATGGGGAATGATATGGTGGATGTAGTGAATGTTTGTGAGTGTATGCTCCTGCGTATGTGTTTTTGATGTGGAGTGAAATGTGTTTCCCACATGATTTTCATCTTGAAGTCTTTTTTTCATTTTTTTTTTTTTATACTTTTTCATTTTGGCACTCGCTGCTTAATAAAAACGGTATGATAAGCTCCAAAAGGCACCACTAATCAAAGCATCACCATCAATAACAACAGCTAGAACAACGCCACAGACACCGTGCATGATTGACACGGCATCCATCGTATCAGATTCTGCCTCTCATACGTCACACACAAGCACTTCACGCCTTGTCAACATTATTTCACTGATACGTGAAGTCTCGCTAGCACTCAAGAAACCGCGCCGTCGCTTCTCTGAGCCGGCTTCCGCATTGCTGCGCGACACTTCCTCGGACAGCGGCTATACTGGGGGGAGCAGCAACGCAAGCACAGCATCGCGCACTCGCGAACTTTCTTTGTCAAGCTCGGAGGAACGAAGATCGTCGTCCTTGTCGCAACCGGGAGAACTAACTACTGGGGGCAGCAGTAGTAGCAGTAGCAGCAAGAGCAACGTTATTAAATCCAAGGCAGCATTGGCACGCACTTTCAAAACTTCGAATCTCACGTTCTCCGAGGTGCGAGAGCGATCCGGGAACAGAGGACATCGGACGCGCCGATGGGTGCGATAAATGCAGCGAGCAAAAACTTTTTTAAATAAATCGAGATCCTAATTAAGAAACGCAACACCACTGGGATCCCATATTCGGAAATAACTGTGGACAATGTTTTGGATTACTATTGGAAGAATGTAGCGCTTTGGATGCTTTGTCAACTTGCAGTTCAGGGGGCGCCGTTTTGGCACGGAACTTGCAGCCAATGGGAATGCAGGAGCCGCAAGGTTTAATTTGACGTGATTTAGGGATTTCCACAGGCATCAGCACACTGTGCCAGCGTGTGTCAGCGCTTCGCGCTGTGTTGCTGGGGGCGGTGATGGCCTTGTCAGCACTGCGATGGGAGACCAGGGGCAAGTGGCGCGTGTGTGGGGAAACAAACCATCGAAGACACCAAGCGGCAATACTCACTCACTCACCCACTCACTCACTCACTCGCACATACATTCGCACACTCCCTTTGACTCACCCGCACGCAATGTGGCAGCTGGGATGACGCAGGCAAAAATGCGGTCAACTAAGTGTCATTATGAGTTTTGCCAAATGCCGCCGGCGGCCGCTGCGCGTTCTGATTGGTGCGCGCCCTCCGATCTTCCGAACGGCCCCTGCCTCTTATAAGCCCACCCCAATTATCGACAGTCTCCGGACCTGACGCCATCAATGACATCCGCACCTCCAGCACTCGCACGCTCCGCATCCCTGGGCTCCATGCCCTCCTACCATGCGCATTACTTCCCGCCCTTGCCCACGTACGAGGACTCGCTGATCGCTTCGTCTGCGGCATCCGCTCCAGTCTCCGAACTGCCTCCTCTTCCTCCAACAATTCCTGCTCCACCGTCAATGGCAGCAGCTGGCCGAGCCAAGTCAACAGCCACGAAGAGCTTTCTGGCTACGTCGATGCGCCGAATGTCGGCGTTCGTGCCGTTCTCGCGCGCTCCTTCTGAAGACTCATCAATGTTCTTATCCGGAAATTCACGCCACGACTCGTATGTCTTCTCGTCTACTAGTCGGCATGATTCGATGCTTTCTACAACTTCGAACATGTCAACACGTAGCCGCAGTCTGTCCCGTCAGTTAAAGACGACTGGCCTGACATTCAACGAAGTTCGTGCTCGCAGCAAGTCACGCAGCGGACACCGTTCACGACGCTGGGTGCGTTGAACAGCTTAATATGATGGACTCCATTCTATGAGTGGCACAAAGCTGCGCTGGGCCAATTTAGCAATCACCTTGTACGAATAAATTTGAAAACTGAAAACATGCCTAGATTGTGTATTACCCGTTTACTGATGGAGACCGTTCGTTGATGGAAGAGGGAACACAGCAGGTGACGCAGTTGGGTTCATAAGGGGAGTCAGTGTCGCACGTGGACCCAGATTGGGCAATGAGCAGACAGGAACAGACAGGAGCAGACAGGCACCGGCGGTAGGCACCCTCGGGCACACAGAAGAAGCTGCCGTATGCGCTCCTTCCCTCAATGAGATAATCGTTCCGCTGGTTACGCGCCCCAAAATCCGCCTCGCAAATCCCATGTCCAGAAGCATCAACAACATCAATGATAACGTGCTTCTGCCGCTGGCCCTGCTAGCCCCGGCGCGCCCACCGCATCCCATCCCCGCCGCCCTCCTCGCGCGTTCGCTAGCCTCCACCCCTCTCAATCCCGTGCTCGTCGCGTCCACGGCCCCATCATTCTCGTCCGCCGCCACCGGCCCGCTACTGTTTCTTGCTCACTGCCTCTCCCTTGTACGCCACAATATCTTGCCCATCTTTGTGCTGAGCTCGTCGTCTCCTCTCTGTTCGACTCTGTGTGATGTCCTCGATGCGCTGGGACTCCCATGGAAGGTGGCCTCAACGGAACGAGCCGTCCTGGTCGACGCAGCATTACTGAATGCGCATGGTCACGTTGATGCTCTTCTTTCAATGAGCAGCGTTGACGCGTTTTTATACGGTGCGAAGAAGGTTTGAGTTGTTTTTTTGTTTTTTTTTGTATTTTTTTTTTTTTGTATTGGCTTTCCTTTCACCAACAGTTCTGCTGCAGGTGATCATAGACACCTCCGAACCAAGAGCTTCGAAATCGAAAGCGTTTGGGAAACCACTGCCTTCGGACAGTCCTTTTGTTGACGAGGAGAAGGCGTTTTTTGTTTATACTTCGGACGAAATAGAAGCGAAATGCCATTGGAATCGGAACAGCTTACTTGCAATGGTGCTGCTCAGCGGAGCCGATGGTATGCCTTTCGGTGGTATCCGTTGCGTCGTCTGAGATATTCTTGAATAGAGTTTCCCGGCTTCAAGAATACCAATGCCACGGTCCTGTCACCTCTCTGCACAACGACAGCAAAAACACCGTCCTTTTCAGACTCCATCATTTCTTCAGCAATCACAGCAGCAAAGACAATGCAACAGATATCTCCCTCAACTGACGATACGCATTCTGCACTTCAAGCACTACACGCCAGTATCCAGGAATTGGCAGCAGAGCTCACAACGAATTCGCTTGGCCTCTTAAAACGCCGGAGACCCTCGGCTGTTTCTGAGGGCACTGTGGATGCCCTCGTAAAATCAATACCGGAGCGTATTACTCGCTTCATGGGCGTAACCGGCAGTGGTGAATCGAATCCAATTGTTGAATCCAATCGTGAACACCAGCAAGAAATTTCAAAACGTACAAGGAGAACTCGGAAAAACAAAAGTGGAAAGCCAGCACAGGAAGAAACTCACTTTAGCTCCAATATCCAACCGGAAGAACATAAAAATCTTGCATCGCAGAGAAGACGGAAAGGATCGAAGAATGAAGAAAGCGATTCTCTGCCCGCCAAAAATGCTGATAGTAATTGGGATTATCAACGAGTTTCAGATCTGCGTCATGGAAAGTACATAAGCGAAGTAATTGACGTTGCCAAAATTATGGGATGGTGCAAGCAGCATTTTCAGCAAGAATGGAAGAATATAGTTGCCCGTGACCTCATCGCTATTTCTCGTATGAAGGTGTTGATGGAAAATGCATGCGCGAAGCACAAGATCGATATTCTTGGCAGGCGCCCAAAACGCGTCTCTGAGACAACCCCTCCTCCTTCCGGATCGAAGGGCTTTGTTTCTTCCTATGATGGTCAAGTCGACGTCGACTCCACCAAAGAATTCATAAAATGCGTTTTGGACCAGAGAGAAAACGGGTCGCTGCTTCTTGTGCAGTGGATGGATAATGTTCAGATGCCAAAGAATTTGCTCAAGTTTGACGCCCATGCAGAAATAGACGATACTTTTTGGATCGACGCAGAACTTGTCAAATGGGGTTCACCTGCAGCATATCAGAAATGGCTGGGGCGGATGTCGCTCCCACCGTCAGCGGAAGTCGAGAAAACCCCCGATCCACCATCTGAAACTTTCAATTTACTCCCAATTCAAAATCCAAATCCACTGCATGCTGATTGGGACGATGAAGTGAAATGTACGAGCGTTTCAAACGAAGATGATCCTTTCGATTCAGACAGAGAAAGTGACGCGGAAAGAACCAAGAAACGGGATCGCAGAGAACTGCTTAAAGCCCGTGTGCAGCAAGCTCCGCGCAAAAAGAATGCATTTACGAGAACCATTGAGGAGCTGGCGCAAAGGCGTCGGCCGGCCAGCCCGTAGCAGTTTTTTGTCGATTGTTCAAAAAATAAATAGGAAATTCGATTTCGTGAAACAGCAGCTGGCAGGGTCTCGTCAAGTGCGATCGGATGAACGACCAGCAGATCGAAAACGAGTACAGGCTCATCATGGTGCGTGCGTGTGCCCGTCTGTTAATAGGGACCGAAGCCCTGACCTTTCTGTTCGGTTCTGTCTCAAGAGTCGTCGCGGCCTGGCGCACGATCCGCATGTTATGAGTGTGCCGATCGAACACAAGCGCATGATGGTGGAAAGCGAACGAAAGCTTGTGAATACTCCTCCTCCTCCTCTTCATCCGTCGACCTCGTCCAGCGTTCGATGGCCGTCTTCCAAAACCAACAGCGTGTCATCGCTGTCATCTGCACCGCCATATTCCACCCCAACACAGTCATCGTATGATCTTTCGAGAGATCGAACCAGTTCCAGTACTTCATCCAACTCACTTGCCCTTTCGTCACGATTCAATGACGTTTTGGTGAGATCTATCTTGATCGAAACGTTTTGGTTCAAACTGAAAAACTCCTCCCTTGCAGGATTCGCTGAATGTTACAGGCAAGAATCGCCAGATTCTCACGGATATGTTTGGTCGGACGAACACAGCGGATAAACTTGCGATTCTCGAAAAGTACAAAGCTCAGCTGGCGAGCAAGTTAGCTCAACCTGCAATGCCGCCGCCACCGGCAACATCACAAGCTCCAGCATTATCACAAGCTCCAATAGTATCACAATTTTCTGGCCCGCCACAATCTCCTCGACCAATATCGCCAACTTTTCGTGAATTCCGGCAACGAAACAGTCTTAGGCATCAACAACAAATCGCTGACAACATCCCAGGACAAGAATGGGTGGACAAACTGAGTTCAGCAGATCTGGATAAACAGTTTGAAAAGGTTTTGAATGCTCTTCGAATAACGGGATATGCCCGGTCTTCGGCGATGCACTCCACCAGGTCCGCGGGAAAACGACTTCAGGTTAAGCAATATTATGCAAAGGCGAATTTGCGGCCTCCCCAGGAGTTTGTGGAGGTTGCGGCTGAACAGCCGACGAGATCGTCGTCTCCGACACCCAGCACTTCCAGTGTTGAACTGTTCAAACCTGATGAATTAGAAATGCCGAAAACTGTGGAAGGATTTGTTAGTTCCCTGATGGACGCGTCTATTACAAACAAGACGCTATACCGCATTCTCTCCGACCTGCGTGTCAAACTGAACCTCAGCGTGACAGCGTCGTTTGTGCAGCAATTTGCCACTTTGAAAGTTCAGACCTCTGCTCAATCGTCGCCGGTTACAGGATTGGAAGCCCTTAAAAATGTCCTGCAACGGCAACGACAATTACCATCGTTGATACAACAACCTTTGGGTACTATTCGAAGTGCCAGATATGCAGATGCGTCCAATATCCGACCCGATGAAATCAGAGTTGAAATTCTGGAATGCCTTCTTTCGTTTGAGCCAGCTCAACTGCTCTCCACTCCCAGTCTTGTTCACGAGCTTGTGATTCTATTGACGACAATTGATGAAAACCTTGCAAATCAAAAGAATACCGCAGCGATTGCTGGATCGCTTACGATGAGGACGTATGCGGCTGATCTTTGCACAAACCTGTGCCTTGACGGCGACGATGCGATGGAGCAGATTGTGAATGCATTCATTGCCACAACGAACCCTATACTTCTGGTCAACTCGCTCCTCGATGCTTTTGCAAAAACTACTGTCCTCATCCAGCAATTTCCCCAGGAGGATCCAGCGTCAGTCATCGAAGTAGATGTGGCCGTATATTGGACATACCGAATGTCTCTCCTTGGCTTCATTGTTGCGTACGTGGGATCATTCGATGATTTGGCGGCAAGAATGCGTGCATGGAGAATGTTTGATGCGGCTCACGTTGTGCAAGTATCACATGCAGTCGAGCTGTTTGCGAACGCTTTGAAGCTCCGAGGGATCCCCGACACAGAAGAAATTGTCCAGTTTCGAGAATGTGTTCAAGTGTTTGTAGAGATGCGCGATCAGGACCTAAGTGAAGTCAAGGAAAATGACACTCTTCGAATCGATGCACAACGCATAAGGTGATAGATACATTTTGCACCACTACATGTTTCTAAACTCTGCCGTGTTCAGTAACCCCAATGAATCTATCGACACCATACTTATCACACTCCACAATCTGGATGCTGACGATGGAGGAGTAGCCGATACACTGAAGTCACTCCTTCAGCACGTTGCGATTTTGACAACTTCGTTGACGGACAAGAAAAAATCGAAAATTTCTCGACCGGAGTTGATCGCACTATCTGAACGTTTGCTAAACATAACGGCCTCTGCCGCAAAGGACGGAGAAATGCAATGGGAAACTATGAGTGCATCTCTAGCAACAGCGTTGGATTCCGTCAGTGGCCAAGGATTGAATACGATAACCTTACCTTCCCATGAGAGTTCTGAGACCTCGCATTTTCAGAAAGAAATCGTAGAACTGCAGACAAAGCTTGCAATTGCTGAGTCTGCCCAGGAAGTAGCTGTGCGTGAGCTTATGGAGTTCAGATATGACGTGGAGCATCAGATTGCGAGCTTGACTGGTGGGGAGACTGTGGCAACTGATGCCAATGAGAAGGAAGTAAGAAGGTTACGTGATGTTATCGCTGTGTTGACGCAGGAACGCGACGACGCTTTGCGAAAAGCCGGTCAGCAGGCGGGAACGAAGACGGAAGAAAAATTGGGTCACTCAGGGCTGTCCAGCGAATCTATTACGTTGCCTGATTTCGCAGAACCCATTCCTCCCGTTCCACTTAAGGTTCTCACTCTAGTTTATTGGCTTCACTAATTTATTTCATAGCCGTTAGAGTGGTCGAAGTTGCGCTCCAGTGCAGTGAAATCCAGTGCTTGGTTGTCTATTGTCAAGGATTGTTACGTCACTCCTCAAGAGTTTCCAGTTACTTTCTTGGATCAGACGGAACTTGCATCAGTGCCGAAGATTTTTTCGAAGCCCACCGAGGACGCTCCTTCTGTGCGCGTTGTTTCAAATCGAGTCATGATGTTAGAGACAGACCGCTCTCGCCACATTGAAATACTACTGGCAGCCTTGCGAGGACCTGATTTCAAGCGTTTGACAGTGCATCAGATTCGCGACGGGATCTTGGAAATGTCGGACACTGTGTTGACTTTGGCAAACTTGAATGTTCTCGTGCAAATAGTTCCTACTGAAGCCGAGGTTTGCAGGCTGTGTTTGTTTGTCGGAAGTTCTGATTGTCCTTCCAGATTCAATTGGTCAACTCTTACAAAGGAGATCCTCAGCAATTGGCCTCCCCTGAGAAGTTTGTCAAAACCATATCCACTGTCCCGCGACTTCAACAACGCTTGGATGCCATTGTTTTCGCAAAGCAACTGCCTCAAGATGTTGTTGAGCTCCGGACAGACCTTGCCACTGTTTCGCGTGCGGCCCGGATTTTAGTCAAGTCAGAAAGATTACGTAGGATTCTACAGTCTGCCCTCCTGATTGGAAACTATGTGAATGGTGGTACATATCGCGGGCATGCCTACGGATTCGAAATCAAAGGACTTCTGAAGCTGAAAGATACAACGGCAAATCCTGATAGTGGGCTCAAAGAGAGGGCACCAACTTTGATGCATTATTTAGCACGTCGTTTGGATGAATTGGACGAAGATTTCATAGCCGAGTTCAAAGCAGAGATCGCAGACCTTGAAGTGGCGTCCAGAGGTGGGTTTTTTCCCGTTGTATTCTATATGCAACTGAGAATTCGAAACAGTGTCGATTGATGTGCTTTTTGATTCAATCGCACAAATGAAATCCAGTTTCGAGCATGTTGAACAAGAGTTATCCATCAGCCGAGAATTAGAAAAGGGCGCCGAGTCTGAATCCCCCTTTGCGAACTTTCTTGCCTCATTTTCGAAGAAAACAGAAGACATTGTCAAAACTATTTCTGCATCATCTGCGAAAGTTGAACAGGAGGTTCGTGAAATGGTGGCCTTCTTTGGACACAAGGCGGTCGAAACGCAATCAGCGTTGTCAGCTAACGAAGTGGCACAAGACATCTTCAAAACTGTGTGGCAGTTCCAAGAAACCCTTGGACGGGCAATGAGCGAAATCAAACTCACGGACGAACGAACTGTGCAGCAACGAAACGGCAGCTCTAATCCATTTTCACGCAAAACACCGCTTACGCCACTGCAGCTTGCAGTCAAAAAGCAGAAGCAGGCTTTGAAAGCTGTGGAAGGAAAGGAGGCGTTTTCCTTGCGGGGTCTCACGGTGCGGCGTGGGCGCAAGTTTGCAGTTCAGGACGAACAGGCGCTTGGAAGTGGCGGTCCGTCCGATACGATTGCACCGCTCAATGATGCTGGAAGCTCGTCACTCAAGCTGGCGCTGGATTCGCGACGCACGCTGCGACGCATAACGCGACTGCAGACCGCGGCGCGCGAGAAGCAGCACACGAGGGGAGATGATGACGGCGACGGCGACGCGGTTGCTGTTCGCCAGGGCATTGACGCAGTCCTTGCCGGATACGGTTACTCTTGAGATTTTGTTTGTGGAAATCTATTATTTTGTTTTTTGTTTTCGCTTTTTCTGCGGCAAGTTTCAAGTATGGCTGGCGGCGCCCTCGGCACCCATTCGACCGGCGCAAAGGCCTCGCGCGGGGTGGTAGGCGCTGCCGTTGCAGGATTTTTGGAGCTCTTCATGTTTCATCCACTGGATACGGCTGCCAGTTGAGTTAGCGTCGTTCGTAATGCCTGTTGTTTCACAGTAGTCCGTTATAACATCTATCTGCTTTGCATTGCTGTTCCGCATGGATGAATTGTAGAACGCCTTATCAACCATCGTGGCTGGACCGAGGAAAAAGGCGGCTTTCAAAAAGTTGTGTTCAAGGATGCTGCCGAACAAGGTCTGCTGCCGAAGGTGAAGAGCCTGTATCGAGCATTTGGCTATGCCGTTGGTTACAAAATGTTGCAGCGGTTAGTTGACGTTCAATATGTTTGTGAGATTAAATATCGGCTAGGTCACTCCAATTCGGTTCACATCCAATTGTCAATGATTATATCAAGGAAAACTATTTGCCAACCTACAAGCAAGCTTTCGGCGACCGATGGGCAATGACCTGGATCTCCGGCACAAGCGGAATCATCATTGGCACCTTCGAAGTGATTTTGCTACCGCTGGATGCCCTGAAGGTGAAACGACAAACGGGGACGCAGCTCATTTCCAACCTCTCCACGCCTTCATCGGCAGCCGTCCCAAACACGCCCTCACCATCTCATACGTCGCCTTTTCGATTATTTCTCAATTTGTACCGAGGTGGATCTTGGACTGCCGCCCGCAATAGCGTTGGCCTGTTTGCGCTCTTTGGGACGTCGACCTTCGTCAAGGAAAACGTCCTTGGCGCTTCGTCCGCTGCGCCAGCAACAGTCTCGCAGCTGTTTGTCGCGAGTTTAGCGGGCGCATTTGCAAGTATAGCGGTTGCGGCGCCCTTCGACGTGATAAAGGTTTGTTCGCAAAATTTGTGGCACCAAATCTCCTTATCTTGTCAAAACCAGGTGCGGATGCAAGCCACTTCAATAGATGCGCGAAGAGTCAGCGGTCTGGAACTGCTCCGTGTGCTTCTGAAAACCGAGGGCGTGTGGGCACTGACTAAGGGAGTGGTGCCAAAAATGATCGCCAGTGGTCCGAAGGTTGCGTTTTCTTTCACGATTGCACAGTGGCTTGCCGAGTATTTTGCACGATAGTACGACGCAAGAAGCATGGGCATTTAGGGGGATATTTCGTTTCTGAAGGGATTTAAACGGACTGCTCTGTCTCACGACGGTCTTACAAAATCCACAAACACAAATGTTTGTCTTTTTCGCACAATAAACACCTTCATTTATGGGCATGAGCTGCCGGCCTTCGACCTATCCATCGATGCTTCGAGCAGTGATCGCGAATCTCACACCGGATACGTTAACAATTCGATGTTCATAATACTTCTGCACGCACAAGCCGTCCATCACAACGACATCACCATGCTTCAGCAACAGCTTGAGGCATACTCTCGCTTTCCCATTATCTGGTTTCTTTTGACGAGTCGATAATTGATGATCGTCGCAACTTTTCGACGTGGCAGGAAATTGAAACGAGAAACCATAATTACCCTCATGTTCTTCGCGAATGTTGATTTTGGGAAGTTTTCTGTCTTCTATTCGATTTTGGTCGAGCCACAATGAGTGCTGGTACTGCATCTTTCGCAACTCAATCCGACGCGATCGAAATTCATCTGCGCTATCGGCAGAGGTAACATACAGAAGAAGTGAGAGTGGCGGATTGTGTAGCTGCGATTGTATTTTAGCCCCAGCTGATGAAAAAGAAAAGGTGTTAAATGAATGAATGAAAGTACTGCCAACAGAACCGGCATCAAAAACGATGTTATGAGCTTTTTCGCGCTCTAACTTATCACGTCGTGCTTCCGTAGGAAGAGTCCGTTGTCGAAAATGCATTTCGGCGCGACTGCCGAAAGACCATGATAACACTATTGGTCCAAGACCAATTTCATCTGGCGCACAGAATTTTAGTGTTAAAAAAGCGAAGCACCCAACCGTCTGAGTGAAAATTCATTTTTTGGCCTGAGTTTTGTCCGTAAAAGCAGAAATAAGATGGCAATCACGACACCTTTCAAATATCCCAGAACTAAATACTCATTGATGGGATAGCTAGGAAATATTTCTGACATAAATCCAGCTGCTTTTTGAATCGCTAATGACGAAGCAGCCAGATCTGTTGAGTGACTGTGGTTATTTACGTATCTATAATTGTGTCCAACATTGAACGAAAAGTGCTGAGACAGAAATCCAGGAACTTATTTATGTCATTACGTGGCCTTTAATGGATCCAAATACCTTGATGCGATTTAAAAGTTCTGCGCGATAGTGGCAAAGAAGAATCAGCTAAAAGCATCTGAAGTATTTCATCTGAGTTTGACCGTGCTTGACTGTGCAGATTTAAATTTTTCAAGTGATAAACCCGACCTCCGCCCAAGGGCAGTGTATAAATATCAACAAGGTGATTGCAGAACGAAGGGGAATTTTTGAACAGAAGATGGCTCTCATGACTTTGAAATGAAATGCTTTTATCCATTTTCAATTGCACGCAATTTTTTGTTGAATCAGAATGCGGTGATGCCCCCTTTTCAAAAATTTCCCTAAAATCGAAGGTTGTAGGTTCTTGCTGTTGAAGAGTCAACGACATCTACAAACGGCGATAACAAACGCTGCAAAGGGGATTTAGACAATTCCATTGATTCCATAAAACTCTTGAGCTTATTCGGCCACATTTTTCACAAGCGAAAGCTTGACATATTTCCGGGGTGCTTCGCGCAAAAGAAAATTTTTCGATTGGCACCGTTGAATCATCCTGGAGAGTCCAAATGCTCAAAAAATCGGGATTGTACAGGTCATTAATTGGTAAGGTTGTGTCGATATCGGATTTGATTCCAAATGAGTTTTCCGCTAAGAAAAATTCGGTACAATCCTTGTTCAGGCAAACTTTTGATTTGTAAACGTGATCAGATTCGAAGCTGCAAATATTGCATCGATATTTTTGAGGGCGGGAAATCGGTGAAGGGAAAGGCATATTCCCCAAAAACCATGGATGTTGGTCCCGAGACAGCACCCATTGGAATAAAAATTTATATCTAACCAGATATGCACTTTGTGAGTTTTTGTTAAAATTCGCTCGTTCTCTTGTCGGCCATGCAGCACACACACGGTAGCATCCCAAGATATTAAACCTTCCTTTCCCAATTATATTGTTGCAGAAAGGATATTTAGAACCCATGATCACCACAATTGGCTTTTTCAATTGCATAGCTTTTATGAGAGCGGAAATTCCGCGATCATCCAATTCTTGCGACTTTTTCAAACCAAAATTTCGACTGAGGAGGTACGCATTGTCGACTTCATGCGCAGTTGTCTCAGAAACGGAGGTCGGTACGGAGTTCCCGCCACCATGACTAATGAAAGAACAACCGTTGAAGCAATCCCCGGAAGAGGCAAACTTATCAATGAGAAATCCGGAACACACTCCGTTGGACGAGTACACCCCCGATTGATAGCTCTTGAAGAATGAACCATATTCGCAGCTGAGATTAATGTTTCAGAAAAACAGCGCAAGAATTGCAGGTGGAGGATTCGGTGGGGAGGATGGAACGCACAGCTCCTGTCGGCTCTCACAGAACAAAGGAATAGAAGACATCGTTTTCGGCGAAAAATTATGTCCGTCAATACTCACAGGTTGCCCATATTCTGAATGGATAAAGCGAGAAGCGAAAGGCCGCCGTCCATGCATCGAAGTAAAACAGCGGTTGTGCAAAACCGATTGGCTGGACGCAGCGTATCTTGTGAGTGATTCAACAAAAACAAGAATCCGGAAGAAAGGCCTTCAAAGGCCATTCCCGAGCAGATGCTGTCAAAATAACGGATTAACCACAGCGTTACCAGGTAGCCTTTTCTGGCCTGGAGTCTTCCGCTGATGGAGGCTGCACCTATCCAAAAGAGTGCCCAGCTAAGTGCCATTTTGATGTCCGGGTCAAAATAAAGACCGAATGCTGGCGAATCAACCAAAGTCTTCATCGACCTCCCGTTTCCCTCCAATTTCATCATCTTCTGGATCTCGCAATGCACGCTCTTCAGCAGCCGCGCGTTCGGTTGTGTCGAGCGCAAGTTCAAAGACGAGTGCACCTACTCCCGCATCAGTGGAAGCTCGCAATATCAAAATGCGCCAGATGAGCGGAGCTGCTGTGAGCATGGCACTCAAACCTTCGCGAGGCCCGAGGTACCCCTTCAGTCTGACCCTTCAGACTCATTTGTTTCGCTTTCGCGTCAGAGACGACATTATATTTGCCGGAGGGAAGCCCAAAGACCACAGCCGAGAAAATTACAAACGACTAAAGCTTCTTCAACTATCCAAACGCGAATTAGAGATTGTGAGCTCATCATGTTGCATTCGCTAGCATCTTAGTATTGGCAACCAGGAAAAATCAAAACCGCCTCCTGTTCCTTTTAAACTCAAACAATTCGAAGATATTCCTTCAAAACTATCCACTCATCGCGTAATATTATCATTTTGCGTAATATTATCATTTCTTTAATCAACTCAATCAATGCAATCATTCGCAATTAGGGGAATGTCAATTCGAGACCATCAACAGCTTCTTCCGTAGCAAAATCAGAGACGTTAGTTTCAACAAGCTCTTCGTCGAAAAATTTCATCCGGTTCAACGCTGCCAAGGCCAGAGATGCGAAATCGAAAGTTGTGATATAGTTCGTTTTATAACCATAATCTGATAAATATTACAGACAAGTTTGTGTACCACAGAAACAATGGAATCTAAGAGATGCACTAAGATGGGTGAACTTCCAAAATAGTGAGTTAGTTCAGGCACACAATTAATTTAGTATCCTTCAGTCTTGTAGACCGGAAACTCGAATGGGCTGAACGCGAAAAACAGCGACTGGAAGATCTCAAGAAAGAATGGTTGGTTTTTAAATTTACTGTTAAATTTTCTCACAGTTGAATCTTTCAGCATTCCAAAAGGAATGAAATGTAAGTTTGACAACGAGAAGCAGGATATTATCATAAACTTTGGCTCTCAGTACTTCCTGAAGAAGAACGAGTGGAAACTCTTAATTTTCTGAAAGAGAATCAAAAGAAGCTTTTGGCGGAGCTATCCAACTTTGGCCTTGTTGTCGAAGCAACAAAGACAAAAAATCGGAAAATGGAGCTGGAAAAGCAGTTATCTAAGATTGAAGAAGCTATTGGGGTGTTTTCTCGGCGCAAAGTTTTTGTGAATGCAGAGGATTAATGGTCAATTTCGTTTTGTCCGAAAATGACTGAAAGCGCCGAATCTGCAATCCTCCGTGTCGCCAAAGAATTTCACACAAACTTAGCTGCAGGGGACGATCAGTTATTTCATCTGTCCCTAGCACTGGACGAGATCGGGCACATTCTGTCAAACCATCAGCAGCGCATTACTTTGCGCCAACTGACGGAATGCGTCTCTTTCGTTTGGACCGTGCTGCATCGTCCCGGTAGCGACTACCCTTTGCGAACGAAAAGCCACATTCATATTCCAACTGAAGTCACCCTTCCGTTTCTCACTTCTTTGGCACTAAAGCGCCTGGCATACGCAACCCGACCGTATGACTTATCGGACGCCCTTAGACGCGCTAATTGTGTTTGCGATCTCGTTCAAGTGTGGAAAGCAGCCGCTTTTCACGATAAAGCATCCTTCTGGCCGTTGGCGTGGTGCATTTCTGCCTTGGTTCCCAGCGCCAATCTTCTTATTCGAAATGCTTCCTGCCAGGAAAGTAGGAAGATGCTGGATCGTATTGCTGGCGACCTGTTTGAGTGTGTCGGGTTTCTTTCCGACAAAGGCCACTTAAAACAATCAGGAGTTTGGGATTCCGCTGCGGATTTATGCCGAATGATAGGAGTGCGCACATTCGCAGTTCTCCATGCTCAAATGAATAAGCAGACTGCATTTCGCTGTCCCATTAGCAAACGGCGACTGTTAGAGACTGTTTTTCAAATGACTGAAGAGGCATGCAAGGACTTCGCGCACTTGCCACAAAAATCCATCCTGCAAACATGCTCAGACGAAGGATTCCGTTTCAATGCCAGCCTATTATTGTTAGATACTTCTCTTGAGGACGATTGTGCCGATCTTCGAAACGATGAGCGTAGAATAATAATCGAATTACTGGCACAAACAATTGACATCTGCGCAAGTGCTTCACATAATTCGAAAAGTGTTTTAAACAAAGAAAAATCACAAGCGGCATTTACAGCTATGCAAATTTTGTTGTCTTCAAGCTTGATTCAGGCTGTGCCCACAAGAGATATTTGTGATTCCGCATTCAGCATCTTACTCCCGCCTGTTAAACAGATCTTACTTAAAGGATCAGTCTATTCTCGTGAATTAAGCAGAGTGTATTGGGGTGCGCTATTGTTGCTTTGCAAACTTATCTTCTCGAGCTGGGACACTCTCGCCCTCACCGTGAAAAGCAAGGTGCAGAAAGTTTTGAAGTTTGATTTGAGGAAGGATTGCTTGTGTTCGTTTGTGAACCCCTTTCCAGAGTTCAGATGCTGCAATCTCGAACAGAGAGAGTTGTCTGGGCTGTTAACCAATTCATTGTTACGCCCCCATGCTGCATCGTGCCAAAAAACTAGAGGTAATTTAATCAACGGTGTGTTGGAGTTACTAGGAGGGAATGTATATGCCGAGGATTGAAAGAAGTTTTAAATGTTGGTATTTCCGTAAAGAACAGCGGGGGTGCGCGCTGCGGTAGTCATCGATCATGCGTATCTCGAGAATCGCTCAAATTCAAACGCGTCCCATCATCTGTCGTGTACTAATACAGGTAAGTGCGACTGAAGGGAAACGCTTGGGAGGGCGTTTGTGAATAGGTTGACCGGACTAGGTCTCACTGATGGTATTCTAGTTGGCAGAGCGACATGTTTTATTCCTCTACTCTGCTTATCAGATGGCGATGCTCGCATTTCCGATCCAGTTGTGTCTGGATTGAACGACACCTTGTGAGATGCAATCAGCAAAAATTCGTTTCATAACTAACGGATTTCCGTAGTGCTAAGTGCTAGTCTTGCGAAAACTGCAAGTGCATTGCAATTCCATGATTGCTAGGCTTGTAAGGTTTTCAAAAAATCATAAATACTTTTTATGTTGTTTTTCAAGCTCAATAGTTTCGACTAAAACTCGATAATGCCGAAAGCGCAGAAGCGAACAGCCATCAAGAGAAAGGCCTGACAAAACTCTGAAGCTATATTTCCTGGATTCGATCTAACGAAGGCATCTGAGAATAACGAAACAAAATAAAGATACAAAATTGACCATCACTGGCCAATCATGGCAAGCAATTCATAGGGTGCCAAGACTCATCTTGTAGTCTTGTGAATATTTACTCGAATACCTGAGAAACTGTGCTGTTTGAACTTATTACATCCACAAATGTGGTTAAAGACTTATCTCAATAAATGGTTGGAATCCAACAAACGATTTGAAAGATACGCAGTTTCTTTTCTCCGTCAAGTTTCAGGAATAACTTCGACTTAAGTTGCGACAACAAATTAATTGCTTCGCGAAGCACTCACAACTGTGTTTCCGTCGACTTCGGGAACAATAATAGGTTCAAATTCATCCATAGCTTTTTCGGAAATCTCGCAGGATACATGATTTCCAGATAGGCAAAATCTGCATTGGATCTTTTGAACATGGATGTGGCCGGGCGCCCAGCGTCTGCGACGCCCCTGCTGACCACTGCTCCTGCCGCTTCCTCGAGCTACGCCAGCAATCTCAGCGGTATCTCTGACCACAACCCACCCGCAGTGCTGCACCTTTCGCCCCGACGAGCAAAATGCACCGACGCGCCGTGGATCTTGCCTTTCCTCGCCGTCCTTGCGTTCGTCCTTGTGTACGGCTTGCGTGGTGCACGTCTGGCCTCAAGTCCAGGTTCGTTTTGCAACCTGATTGGGGCTGACGCCCTGGACGCGTCTGCCACTCCCAGTCCTTCGACAAGCATCTACTCTGAATGCATTCATTACATTGTCATCGGAAGTCTCGCAGATGCTCGCAGTCACTGCCTAGTTTTTGCAGTCAACACCATCGTCGGGAATTCCAGCGATGTTTCGCAACGTGACTCTGCAACTTCTGCCTTACAATCTGCGTTCACTCTTTGCACAGCACTCATCGCTTCGCATGCGCCTAACGCCGAATCTCTATGTTTGCAGTATGGAGTTTCCACCTTCGTTGGCGCGTCCACGTCCAGCGCCGCCCTCACGAACATTTTCTCGGGGTGTCTCCAGCCGCTACTGACGAATTCATCAGATGCTGTGAATGCCTGCGCAGACACAACCATCAACACGCTCATTTTCGTCAGCGGTAATACCACATCATCTGTTCTTTCGCTTTCGATTTTTTCAACTTGCCTCGAATCATCGGGCGGAAATGTCGGAGCAACTGAGGAGTGCATCACGAGCGCATTGAATGCAAGAAATATTACAACCAACGCAATTGATTCTTTCTTTCCGAGCTGCATTGTGCCTGCAATATCCTCGCAAAATGTTTCTGTTGTAAAGGACTGTGTGTCATTGAGCCTGGCTACCCTTCTTCCTTCTTCGTTATCCCTTGTATCGGACGCGGTTTCTTCTTGCATTACGCCTTATACGAATGGATCGACCGACGCGTTGGGAGTTGCGTCTAAATGCTTGGAATTTGGACTTACAAAAGCTCTTGGAGGAAGCAGTGAAGAAATTTTCAACATTATCGAGGAAGCTGCAGTTTCCATTCTAGGTGGAAACATTGGGAAAACTTTCAGTCAGAGCTGTCTAGCTCAAACCATCGGAGACTTATCTGCAGGTACTACTTCACCGTTGAAAAATTGCATTGCTGATCATGGCTTGTTTTGAATCTAGGAAAGAGCTTTGGATTGCAAAATTGCTTGATTCAAGGAGTAGCACAGGAATTTTGTCAAGACGTGTTGAACGCTGGTTCTGCGAGTATAGCGAACGGATTAAGCACATATTTCAACTCCTTCCGTGACAGAGTGGCCCAGAATGCGCCTCACTTGTCCATCACATTTGTGCTTATTGTTGCGGCTGGAGTTGCAATGGCAGTCATTTGGATGTCCGTGCTGATTGCTTTTGGAGAAGGACTGATTTGGTTTTCCATTTTTGCGACCTTGCTAAATTTGATGATATTGATGGTGAATTTCTTTTTGTCCTGCCGTTCGGACACTGACATTTTGCTTCAGATCATTAACTTTATAATCCTCAATATTCCTGTGGCAGTCATTTTGTTGATATACTTTGTGTTCAAGATCGGATTCTACGTTTTTATTTGGAAGAGGATTCGATTCATATCCATTCTATTGCGAGCAACGGTCTCGCACTTGCGCAGGAACCCCGGTGCTTTCATATTAGCAACTTTTCTGTTCTTGTGGAATGCCGGCTGGTGCTTCCTCTTCGCATGTGCTTACTTGGAATTGTATTCCCCAAACGCTTTGCCAAACACAACTCTTGTGTCAATCGCCATTGTTGTTCTTGTGCTGGGATTTTTCTGGGCTTTTGAAGTTTGGAAAGGTATCTTGGGCGTGTCAGTGGCAGGCTCTCTGGGGGCATGGTTTTATTTCGGGGAATCAGAGGGCACCCTCAACATTGAAGTTAGGAGGAAGTCTGCCATCATCTCATCTTTCCTGCATGCAATCACATTCTCTTTCGGATCCATCTGCATCAGCAGTCTGTTGCTTGCGATCCTGAAAACGGCGCATTATTTTTACAAAAAGGCTAAAAATTCGCGAAGCATTTGGGTTAAAACTCTGGTCAACGCCGTTTTCGGATTCATGGACTATTTGCTGAAAACTTTCGATTTATACGCCTTGGTCAGAGTGGGAATTCGCCACGAACCGTATTTTTTGGCTGCGAAAACAACATGGGTCAAACATGCTTCGAACCTTACTTGTCGCTGATGTTTATTTTTTAGAATCTCATTCAGGAGCAAGGACTTGATGCTGTGATTAACGACGACTGCATTGAGACAGTCACATCGTCAACATCACTGCTTGGATCCATCACTCTGGGCTCTATCGCGTTCATTACCTCGAAGCTCGTGTTCAAACTGGATTGGGACATAACACTGCTCTGTGTATTTGTGGCACTGCTGTTTGGGTACGCAATGCTTAGCATTATGGGAGTGACGGTAGAGATGGGGGTTGTTTCATTGTTTGTGTGTTTAGCGGAGGACGGCGACGTGCTACTGCGCAGACATCCACGTGAATGCAAAGATCTCGTGGATGCACTAATTGAACGCTGCCGCGAGCGTGGATGGCGCGTTCCGGGAGAAGTTGTTCACCTGCGGGAGAAAATGGGCATGGACACTACGTCGCAATACGCTGAAATTAAATGAATTTAAGAGCTGAAAATTTTACACTGCCGCACATAGGTGCGACGTCAGCCTTATGGAGTCTGCTCGTAATACTGAGCAAAACACTTACGATGATAGTAAATTTCGGCTGATTGCCACGGCGGATATACGTGTACCGAAAAACGGCAGTCCAAACAGTTAGTTGGTATTATGCCGACTGCAGATGCGCACGCGACAAGCAATACTTGCCTACAGTTTAAGCCAGTGAGAATCAAGGCAGGTTCCGATAGCTGTTTCAGCCGGCATTCATCGCTTGGAAATCAGATCTGAGCCAAGATGAATCATCCATCATCAACAAGCTTCAGACCAAACAGACCATACACACTGTGGCCTACCACCAGGTGTGAAATATTTTGGTACATTGATTTCGCTTTTCGGGTGCCGCGATCTGCGTGTTCTCGAAAGTCGGTCTGCTTCACATTAGTTATTAATAAATGAAAATCCGAAATTGTGATTGGATCATAATTCCGGGTGTCTTGGCAGTACGATAAATAATCCCGAACTCAACCTGATTCTAATATTCTCACCAAAAATGAGTTCGTCGGCGATTGACTTGATGCAGAGTGCAACAATTGTTGCGTCGTCGTACGACAGCACCAGTGACGAATGTCTCGGTGGCCTCTGCAGACCTACCGGGGTCTCGGACAACGGAAACGGTCAGCAGGACAACGATCTATCCCAGTGGCAGACAGCGAATGGTGAAAATAGTGTTTGTTTTTTCTTTTAGGAAGATATAACACCCATAAAAAATAGATACCACATGTTCCAACCAGTGGCTTCAGGCGACTTTCAACGGATACAGCACAGTATCTTCGTTTTGGGTGCAATATGGAGATTTGCCCACGACAGGCGACCTCACTGTGACGTTGAACCCGACGGACTCATCGCCAGTGGCCGTGGCGGCGTCTCAGCTGTCTTGCGTGACCTCAACGACAACAGACGTGGACATGCCGACACGCGTGGACACCTGCACCTTTGTTTCGCCGCAGGTCAATGTCGACGGCATCACATTCACGTGGTCGTTTGCCAAAAACCCGACCGGCTGCCAGATGAACGTCGAGGAAATCTCGGTCAGCGGATCCGCGCTCACCGCCTCACCGTCATCGTCGGCGTCTTCGTCATTGTCACCAGGTGCAATTGCAGGCATTGCAGTCGGGTGCGTTGTCGCGGCCGTCGCGGTTGGTGTTGCCGCGGTTCGCGCGAGAGGCATTTACTTGAGAAAGAAGAAGGCTGCCTTGCAGGAGGGCCAGAGTGTGTATTTGCACTGAGTAGCTCTTCAAATTTCTGTGAAGGAGTTGCCTGCTTGTCGAGCAACTTAAATCCTTTTCCTCTGAATAAAAACAAATGTGTGTACCACGTCTTTCATCTTCGGTACGGTACAATGTCCGAAACAGTATAGTATCACTTTTTTTTACACCTGGTTTGGATACTTTGTTTGTTTTTTTGAATTTTCGGTTATTGACCACCACCACATGAGCTGGATAAGCTGTGAAGGGTTGGGCTTGCGTAAACTATGGAACAGTTCGGCATGTAAATCCATCGGTAGTTCAGCGCTCATACTGTACAATTCGCAATTGGAAAATGTGACATTAGAAACGACTACAACCCAATTTATTTTGGTTTTATGCGCAATGCTAATAAAAACTGATCTGGGGCGCCAGGCACACAGACAGCCAATTATGGATAAAGGCCACCCTCCGGGGGAGACCAAAACAAAGAAAACGACAAAGAATTGCAACAAATTGCGGGATCAGCGGACCCAGCGGCGAGCACGGTGACCGCGGCACTTGTTACGTTCACGAACTTCGGAAAACTTCAGACCCGTGGTTTGGAAGGCGCTTCCACTGCTCGGGCTAGTCGACAAAGTCACATCAGAAGCGACTGACGCAACTTCGGCTGTGCCGAGGAACACGACAGACAGTCGACGGACAGATGATAGGAAGAAGCCTTCGCTCGACGGCAAGGCAACGGCGGGAGCTACCGCAGTGGCAGTGGCAAAGTCGGCGTCAAGGGCATCCAGGGTGGCAGTGGATGACACATCAGAGTCGTAGGTCATGCTGAGGGGCTCGGCAACGAAGGACATAGGCGCGGGGGAGGCAGAGCGAACTACTGACATACTGAAGACTGGTGTGGATGAGATCGGACGGAGACAGAGGCGATGACTCTCAGGGTGGCAGTGGGTGGGTTTAAGTAGTTGCGGGAGGCCGGAAGCGCCGACCAATGAGAACACGCTGCGGCGTGCCGCCCGCCCTCCGCGTGCCGCCGCCGAGAAGGCAATTTTCATTTTGTTCCGTTCTCATTCATTCATTCATTTCCCGGGCGGCACAGCACGCTTTGATTGAAAAACCAAACAACATTCGCACAGCATTTCGGCACTCCGCAACACAACAGCTCATCACTTGGTCCCCTCCTTCATTCCCTTGAGGATCCACTCACGCGCCTCTTTCGCACGGCGTTCCTTCTCTTCCTCGCTTAGCTTCATCTTGAAGTCATTTGCTATGAGCTCGTTCTTGGTCGGTACATCTGTTGTGGTTTTGATCAGACTACAAGCTCTTGTCTTTCAGATAGTCTCACCCATTCCAGCCACAACAGTCTCCCGCTTGCTGAGCCTATGGAGCCATGCGTCCAGATTCGGAAATTGGCTCAAGTCTTTGTTGGTAGCCCATTCATGGCTAGCCACCCAACTGAAGCATGCAATGTCTGCGATTGAGTAGTCTCCCGCCAGATACTCTCGTCCATCCGACAAATGGTTTTCCATTACCCTAGTAGTATGATGTCGTTAAAACACGCAGGTCGCACGTTCCACCATACCCATATAGACGCGCTGTTTCGTTCTGATATCTCTCAATCGCATACGGAATCTTTTCCGGTGCATATCTGTTGAAGTGATTGGCTTGACCCTGCATTGGTCCTAAACCGCCCATCTTTTTATTTTTATTTTTATAAAAACAAATACATAAAACAAATACAAGTACCTGCCACATAAGCCACTGGATGGCCTCGGACTTCTTGTTGGCATCAGCAGATAACAAAATGTTATCGGGGTCGTAGTGCTCAGCCAAATAAAGAAGGATAGCTCCTGATTCGAAAACAGCAAAGTCGTTTCTCTTGTGGTCAATAATCGCAGGAATACGCCCGTTCGGGTTAATCCTGAGAATCAGAAAATGTATAAGCCCTGCATCGGGCTCTTGAATTCAAAATTATGACAACTCACTTTAGGAACCAAGGCTCCTTTTGCTCGTTCTTTGCAAAAGAGATTGGGTACACTTTGTAATCCACGCCGTAACGAGCTTTCAGCTCTTCGAGGGCTATGGAAGCCTTGTGGCCGTTTGGGGTTCCTTGAAGTCATGCAACTCGTTGATCTCAGGAAGGGCCGTTGGGAAACTTACCGACTGTGTATAACGTGAAGCTCATATTTCGCAAAATCTTTTTCATCCGTATTCGAAATCCAAAACTTCTCCCTCTTTTGAAATCAAGTATTTTTCGAAATCGAGACAAACATTACACAATGTGTAAGGAAGTGAACGTTCCGTTTGCTTACACCCTAAGATCAGCAAGCTACTCAATAAGGCCTCAGAAGTGGCGCCAGGGTGGTTTACAGTAAGATGCTCTCGCAGAAAACAAAGGTTCTTTTTTCGAGCTTAAATAAGATGTGATGTTACAAAACGCGCGTAACACGGGAATTCCAAGTATGAAATATAGTGTTGATTGGTTGGAACGTTGGCGAAGATATATATGTAGGAGGGATATATTGTGATTATGTCGATACGATAGTGGGGCTACCGTATGGACGCTTAAGGCGTTCCACTACGGCAAGGTTATCTTTGTGCGGCAGGTTATCTTGGAACAGATGCAATTGTTATCTTTGTACGAAATCTTTTTTATCGTGGGGGCGAGGGCAGTGGGGGGGGCTGGCGACGGCTGACAGCCAGCAAGAGCGACTACGGGAGAGCGGAAGGGTCGCGGGCGCGTGGCGGCGACGGCGGCAGCGAGCGGCAAGAAGGCGGTGTTGCCACGGGCACAGGGTGCGCGCTTGCTTCCTTATCGCCCGCCCTTCACCGCGCAACAAACCCCAATTTTCTCCTTCATCGAATCCAACCCCAAACCCTGCGTAGTCGCAACAGCCTTTGCCCGCCGCCCTTGCCGCCGCCACAGCCCCCGTCCCGCCACGCACGCCACGCATGGGCTTCGGACGAACCACCATTGCCACCGTCGGCCTTAGCGCCATTGTGCTCTCCGCCGCTCTCGTTCTCGGCGCATCTGTTGTAGCCTCCGTCGCTGCTGCCCCGCGCTTCGCGTTTGCCGCCGCCACCGCCACATCTACCAACCACGACCGACATATCTCGTCTGTCTTTTCCCCCCTGCAGCATAACCTGCAATTCCTGCATCACCAGCAGCAGCAACATGTCCAATACCAATACCCAGGCAGCGATATCGCGAGCGTGATAGGCACGATGGTGGGCGGATTTGCCGTTGTGCTGCAGTGCGCCGTTGCCCTGAATGGGATTCTGGTGCTTGTGCTTCTGAACATCAAATGAGTCTGGTCTCAGCCCTCTCCCTCGCACAACAATTTTCTTTTTCCTTCCATACTTCATGTTGTTTTTTTTTTTTTTGGTTTTTTTTCTTGGCCTCACCTTTGATGTACCCTTTTCCCCTCTTCAATCAGTATATCCGGAGTTTCCCGTTCGGTTTACTGGACGTGACCTGCACTCCCTATAAATTCTGTTTTTCTGGTTTTGTTTTCGATGGTTTTTCGATTCTGGTTTGGGGCGTGCGATGCCGCGCGGCCCTCCGAACCTCTCTCCCGCGCGCTGCCTGTGTGCGTACGTCGCCGTTGCCGTGCGCGCCATATGTAATAAAAGAAACACTCACTTCACTCTGATTCCAAAAATAGATGGCCTCTGCCAGCGCCGCCTCACCGGCGGCTTCCCCCGCGCATCTCTCTGCTGGCGGGCCCCGCCGCCAGTCGCTGCCGTTTCTGCCCGCCGTTGGGTCATTCCACATGCGTAAGATTCTGCTCGTCCTCGTATGCGTCATGCCCGAGGTTGGGTTCGTGTTTATCTGGCTGCAATCCAATCCCCACTCTGATTCATTCCACGCAAAGGTCCTCATCTATCACATGATGTATCCGCTGTATCCATACATGGTCAAGTCGCTTCTTCCCGGCGATTCTGCCATCGGATACCATACTGGACTGTTGCAGTCAGCCTACTTCCTGCCGTCAGTCGTGTCAGCTCCGGCATTTGGTTAGCAGCTCCCGCACATTTTTCGCGAGTGTATTTACGCAATCCAGGACATCTGAGCGATGTGCTGGGGCGGAGGAAAATGCTTTTGGTCGGGCTGGCCGGATATGGCATTGGGACTTTAGTTTTAGGAATCTCCCTGCAATATTGGCAAGCTGTTCTGGCAATGGTCGCAATGGGCTTCTTTTCTGGCAACGCTACTGTAGCCAAAAGCATGATAGGTTGTTTGTTTTTCCTTGTATTTCTTGGAATTCCTTGGTTTATAATTTTGTTTATGCTTCGTTACGAATCGCAGGAGAAGTTGCTGTTGACGATCATACACGCGCTCTGGGATACAGTGCGTATGGAATTGCATATGCAGTGTTTTCGATGCTCGGCGCGATTGCCGGAACCCAGCTTGCCGACCTGCACATCCTTTCCGCGATACCCTTCTTTGCTGATCGCAAGTATTTTGGCGCGTCCCTGTTTGGATTCTTTCTTGCGACGTGTTGCCTAGTTCTGACGAGGCTTCTTCTCGAAGACGAGCCGCCATTGGTTCGGCCCGCTTTTTCTGCCGTCAAATCGGACGATGACGCGATTGAGCCGATCATGCCGATTCCGAAAATTAGACTTCAACGTTACCAAACGCATGCATCAAGTGCGAAACATCCACTGGCAGTGCTGTATCGATGGGTCTTTGACAAGTGCGAACGCCTGTATTCGAATGTGTTGCCATACCTCGCCATTCTCAACCGACACACTCTCACGCCACTGATCTTGTACACCCTCTATGCGTTCACAAATTCCCTTCTTCACACTGCAATTCCATTGGTGTCTGCGAGTGACAAGGGCCATGCACTTCCGCAGCGGCGGACGTCGCAAATAGCCATGTACGCGTCCTTTGCAAAGCTGTTTGCCAAAATCGCATACATGGGCGTGCACGGGGTCCTGGGCACGCTCAATACATACCGGGTGGGGACGGCGCTGCTGGTGCCGGCGATCGCCGCAGTCGCGGGGGAATGGCCGTTCGCGCGGGGCGCGGGGAGTGCCGACTCGCCGGCGTTCGTGTGCGGCTTGCTGGTGGTGGGCATAGGCGAGTCATGGGCATACCTCGCACTGGTCATGCTCATCACGGAGGGCGCCCATACGCACGAACAGGGGAAGAACGCGCTTGGCCTCGTCCACGGCGTGTCTGGCTGTCTCGCCGCTGTCGTGCGCACCGTCGGACCCGCCTGTGCTGGCGTGCTGTGGGAGCTGTTTGGTGGCGCGGTGCTGTTCGGCTCCGTCGCGAGCATCGTGGTGCTGCAGCTGGTACTGTGTGTCGCGCTCGTTCGCGGCCGCCGCTTCCGCACTCAACAGACTGTGTAATGCATTTCTCGACTGTTTTTTCCTTTCATTTATTTCGTTTAATGTTTTGTTCCAACATCAAAGAAAAGGTTAAACCAAAAACTGAAGGAAAAGAAAAAAAGGCAAAAATCCGCACATGAATAATAATAATAACAAGGTCCGGAAAACCAGGAAAGACAGGCGTATGAGGCGGGAAGAGGATGTGGGCGAGTGTCGAAAAAATTTTCCTTTTGGCACGTTGGAAATGAGGCGTTCTGAATTGCAATATAACTTTCCCGCTCGCTCTTATAGACCAAGCAGATCCGGATAGAACACAATGATTCCGGATATCACCAGCGACGAGCGGATGACGAAAAGATAGGCTGCATACAGTTTCGACAGTGTGGAGAAGATCCCAGGAGACACAGCAGGATGTGCCGCCGCCAGCAGCGTTGCGTTGGCCGCGGCGACTGTTGCTACGGTAGAGTCGCTGGCCGCAGATTGTGCTGATGCAGTGGCCGCGAGGATGATGGCGATAAAGGCGACTGCCGCAACGGAGGCCGCAGCTGGTGCGAGGCGCAATGGCATAGTCGACAACAAGTGGAGAATAAACAAAATTCCTCTCCCAAAACCCAAAAAGCAAAGAAAAAAAACCCGGCGCCGCCCTTCCCGCGCGGGTCATCCCAGCACACGCACCTCCTTCCGACACCGCGGACACTTCCATCTGCCGTCGCGGTGCAGTCCCTTCACCGTGTGGTGCTTAGACCGGTCCATCGTCTCCGGATCGATATACCCCACGCACTCCATGTGTAGCCAGATGTTACAGAAATCGCATGCCACTGTGTTCCAATAGTCCGATTCTGGCAATTCACAGATGCAATAAATCACGTCGTCATTCGGATCACTTGCCCGTGCAAGGATTTCCGGTGGTGGCTTTTCAAATTCAACTTGGGCTGGAGTTTCTCTTGATGGCTGTTTCGAGGGTGCTGTTTTGCTTGGCGGCGTTTGTTCTTGCCCATTTATGGTGATTGCTGCTGTTGCTGCTGCTGTTGCCTTTGATTGCTCCATTGTTGTCCCTGTTGGTCCAGTTGCTGAAGACTTTTTGCTGCTGCCGCCGCCACCACCGCCACCGCCCGACTTTCGTTTTGGCACTGGAACCAACATCTTCTTGATGACTTTGCGGAAACGCTTGGGAGGCTTGCGCGGCCGAAATTCCCGTCCACCGACAATTCTCGGTTCGATGAACGCATTATCGTCATCGGTGATTTCCTCGTCCACCTCAACTTCAACTTCCATCATTTCTCGATCGCCATGTTCATCGTATTCGTCCTTCATTCGAATAGAACCCTTTTCAAGTGAGCTGTTCCGTGCGAACGTGAGGCCGTTACCCAGCATGGTTGGGGTCGAAGAAGACGTCGATCTTCGCAGCGCCATTCCGTTTCCAGGCCCACTGCCGCTGCCGCTGACCGCGCGACCTTCCGCCTTCCGTCTTTCGCGCTCCTCTGCTTCCGCCTTTGCCCGGCGTTCCTCACGGCGCGCGAGCTCTGCGACGCGTTCCGTCTCGAGCACGCTATCCCAGTCCACGTCCACTAGTTGACCAGTGACGAGCGCTTTGTTTGCTTGTGCCTCGCTGGGCCCGGTACCATTGCGAGGTCGTCCGCGCTTTCGTTTCGCACCGTCGCGCCCACCGAACCGCAACCCGCGCCGCGCTTGCCGCGAAACGAGTCGCAGTGTCGTCATATCCTGAATCCTCGGGTGGTCTGGCATCCCGAAAATCACAACCTGCAGGAATGGGTCTGTGAAACCGAACTGGTGTGGACCTGAGACTCGGGTTTTTGAGTTCTGATAAAAGCATTAGCTCAGGTGATGCTGACGAAAAATTGTGGACCTTTCCTAACACTGTCATGCAAACGTCTGTCCATGGGCTTGTCGGTGATGGACCTGAGAATTCAGGAAGAGAATCATCGTCTGCAATAACCTTGAAAACAGGTCCGTCTTCTCCTTCCTCAATCGTCATCGTCCAATCGTAGCCGTACTGGCTCTTTGTAGCTTTGAAACCAACCGGATACTGATGGCGATATCGGCACTTGGTCGAGGAATCAATAAATAGTCAAAGAAATTTCAGCCTCTCACAGTTTTTTGACTCCAATAATTTTCTCGTTTTGATTCATCCTTGACGATTTTCCCCAGCTCCCATATGGTCAGCTTTGTGAAGCCCAAAGAAAATGGAGGAGCAACCGTGATTGGATCGTCGCGAAGGCCAGCAACCAAATCAACACCTGCACCAAGCCGCCTTTTTCGAATTTTCGACATGCCGATCATTCCTGAATGGTCGAAAATATCATCATCGTCGTCCTCGGTGCCAGAGTCAGAGAATGCCTGAGAGAAGACTTCGGGATTTCCCAATTGCGATGATGCTTTACCAAAGCGAATCTAATCAAAGGAACAGTTTTTGGTTTGTCGTTCCAACCCACGATTGCAGCTAACCTGCTCGGGATCAGCACCTAACAGCCGCCGACTTCGCTTTAACTCACTCATCATTGTTTGATACGTTTCTGGGTCAATATCTGATCGCTTTCGGTACACTTTTTTCGGTTTTGGCGTTATTTCCTCATTTGATCCTGTCAAGCTGAAGGAGCCATCTTTCAAAATTCCCAATTCTTTCAAAATCGCTCTATTTTGCGCCAATCGGGCTTCGCGTTCGAGCTCGTAAGAAGAAACTTCATGATCTACAATTCTTTTTTTTTTTTTTTTTTTTGTAACAAGTCAATTGTTACAAGAAATGACGAGAATCATTTTCTGTACATCGGTTCCCAGAGCTGTGGTGGCCTGTGCTTTGATTTCGGTGCAGCGCTTGCGCTGCTCTCACGGGACACCACTGAGACAGAAGATGATGCGCGCTGAAATGAATTTTTCTCGTCACTGAAAATAACAGGCGTCAGATGAACAGCAAATTCAAAAAACTCCGCGAAGGGAAGAAGAAAAAAACACAAAAACGGGTTGAAACTGCAACTGAAAAAAGGACATCTGCTTACTGATCGAAAGCCGAATCGGGAGCGTCGGCAAGGGCCTCGTCTTCGTTAATCCCCTCTGTGGACGAAGATATGACGAGCCCGTCTGTTTCACTGTGGGACGCTGCGAAGGGATCGGAGCTGGCAGCACCATTGCCAGAGTTATCCTCGTTGTCCTCATCGTCACTCCAGTTGATCACTTCGTCGGGCTGATGGTCTGTCGCAGAGGCAACTTGGTTTTGCGTAGCCATTGTGGGCTGCAAAGGACTGAGAAAAACAAAACGGCAGTGGAAAAAAAACCCGTCGCAGGAAGATGCTGATGCTGCCGAACTGCGGACGGCACTCACCGGCAGGCAGGAAGAAGGCAACAAGAACGCCGCTGTTTGTTCTCGAGAAAAAGGCAAAATCCTCACACGTACACGGAAATACGCTGTAAACAGGATCCCGCCGCCCCGATGTTCACATTCCGGCAGTGAGCTGTGGCGCCGTGTTCCTTTTTCCTTTTTCGAGCTTTCCTTTTCTTTCTTTTGTTATTTGAGTGTGTTTGTTGTTTTGCGATGCAAACGGTTTGCGCAGCACGCGCAGACAGTCACACAGGCCTTAGCATTGCACGAGCCCGTCGCGATCTGTGAATGGGACACATAAACGGGACGATTCGTACATCACGAATCAGAGTCACTTCAGCAAACGGCCGCATGGGCATCATCACAACCATCGCCATTATCGCCGTTATCAAATGCGATAGGACGCAGCATGCGAGACCGCAGTCCAGGGTCTGCGTCGAGACGAAACGTGAAGAAGCGCTCAGAAACCCGATAGATTTTGACGGACAACGAAACACGCCACGCCGCAACCTTCCTCACCCCCATGAGCGTGTCTGCGCTGTCAGCCTCAGCTTCCGCCGCCGCCGCCGCCGCCTCCGCATCGGCATGGCAGATGCGCGCGTTGCTGCGCCGGAACTCCTCCAGTAACTTGCAGGAACCAATCGACCGTGCCGATATCGATGCTGTAGTTGGGCGCACACGGGACGGCCATGGTGCGACTCATACCCCATCGTTTTATCTTGCTACAGACTCAGTCCCAGGGTGCTGTCTAATACTGTTTATCAAATCCAGTTTTCCACATTCCCCCTGTCCAGCCCCTTGTCCATTCGCTGTTATTTCCTCTGTGCATTTTCGATTGGTCAATAATTCTTCTTGTCGCCACTACATTGTTCGTTTTTCTGTTCACCTCCGTTCGCAAGGAGTTCTTCTTGCTATTATTCGTATTCTGGCGTATCGGATACAATTTGGTTCTCGGTGTTCTTCTCAGACTCCAATCGGACCACAACATTCTTGTTCGCTACGCCAAAAGGTTCGGCTTCGGTCGAAACGCAGGCAAAAAGCGCGGACCTTGGCAGGCTTCCATCATAAGGGAACTGCTGAAAAAGCTCGAAATTGACGAAGTGGAATTTAATGTGAGTTATTTCTATCGCACATGTAGCAGCTGATTTATCTGTTCAGAATTTGCCAGTTGAATTCACTACTTGGATACTTTTTCGGGCTCTTGTGGACACAGTCCTTGTGAATGATTTTCTTTCTCATTCACTGTTTGCTGCGGCCTACTTCAAATTCCCTGTTTTGGAAGATTCTGGGCCGGAATTGTTTGGCATTAGCTGGCGTGATTGGTTACGATACTGTACCGGCGCCGTCCTGCTGCTCATCAATTACGGTATAAAAATTGAAGGAAACCGATCAGTTAGTGATTATGCTTGGTGTGAGTTAACATCTTTCTTTTCTTGTATTTATCGATGTATTTAATCCCTTTATAGATTGGGGTGATTTCTTCTTCTTCCAAACTTCGGAATCGTCTGCCGATTCACCAATTACACCACCACCACCACCTGCTGCGTTCGAGTTGGCTCCCCATCCAATGTACTCTGTTGGCTACATCGGTTTCTACGCCCTTGCACTCATAGCGAAAAGCTATACAGTGTTCTTCGTGTCTTTGGCCGCACATATTACCCAGATCGCCTTTTTTTTCTTCGTCGAAAGTCGGCATTTCGAACGAACATATGGCTCCCCGAACGGTGATGGTGCATTTGCAGAAGGTATTACTCCTCGGATTATTTGTGCATTAAGTCGTTTGCAGGACTTCAAGGATTGTTCCGTCGTGATCTAGTGGTTGTCAAAAATTTTGATCCTTTTCGAAGCACTGACGTTTTGACTGCACTTGTTTGGATCCTCACCTTAGTTAATTCTTTTGTTGTTGGTCGCGTTGGAGATGACCATGAAAATAACTGGAAAGTCTGGTTTTTTGTTGGGTTGGTTTCTCCTTTCCTTCCCTCACTCAAAATTTTCCAGGCAAGCTATCTTTTGGCGATTCATTTACAGTGGTGTGCTTGGGTTTTTATTGCATCTTCAAAGTAAGCAGATGTTCTGGAGTCGGCATTTTATCAAGTTCGGGGAAACGTCAGCAGATGCCTTCAAACATTGGAAGATGTGAGATTGCAACGAAATTTTATCTCTAAAGATTCTGCAGCATTTACAATTTGAGCCAGTCAATGACATATGTTTCATTTTACGTTTGCGCATTGATGTTATATCGTCGACCGGAAAATTGGTTCGTTGGAAGTGTGATGTTTAAACACACTCTTGCTGTTGTAAGTGCCTCTCGTAACCGTTTTTTTGTGAAGAATCTATTTGCAGATTTTAATCTTTGTACATGTCTGGACTACATTCTCCATCCATCGAACACTTGGCGAATATGGATGGTTCTTCGGGGACTTTTTTATTGATTCTTTCCGAAGTTTGTCAAACTCGTCTCTGCAGCCTTCGTCATCGCCACCGCAAAGTGATTTTGCGCATCGAATTAATGCACCAACTTACACGGGTTTATATCGCTTTTTGAACCATCCAAATGCTTGGGCGGCCTCCGCAAGCACATGGGGTGTCGCTGTCATGACGGGCAGCTGGCATCTGCTTGTAGTGGCAGGCTTTACGCAAATTTGCGGATGGTGTTTCGTGTTTCTCGTCGAAGCGCCACACATGCGACGGCGGTACGGAGACCTTGTTCGAAGCCAAACACTCGTCGACGATCTCGTAGGGATGTCCGCCGTTGCTGGCGTTCCCGTCATTGCTGCCAGTGTCGGCATGAGCCCGCGCGCTGTACATGCTGAAGACGCTGTGTACGTCCGCACAACTTTGCGTGGTGTGGGTAGGGGCGGCGGAGGTGTTGGTGCTGTACGCGGAGTCCGAAGACGCGGTGTCGGTTCATCCCCAGGGCAGAAACGGATGCCATCGGACGCCGGACTCGGCATTGTAGACTCCCAGCTTTATGGAACGCAAAGCTGGGCGAGTTCATTTCGGTCAAGTGAAACATGGTTAAGAAACGAGAGCCATAGTGGACTCAGTTCAATGAGTTTCGAAAGCGACCGTGCAAAGTTGTCAAGAGATTTCAGAGATGATGACGACCATGATATGGACGATGGGCTTGTTATGAAACCGCAAGCAGTCCTCACTTGGGCAGATTCAGTCGACGATGAACACTCGCGCCATACTGGCGCTGGCAGCGACGGTGATGACGAGAACGACGATGAAAATTTAACTACAAGGGTGCAAAGCCCCTTAGGTATTGTGAGGTCTGTTTCGAATCCTTCACGGTTTTCGAAGTTGTCAAGTGTGGAGAGGCTTTCTTCTTCTTTGGACAATTACATTCCTCCCAAGAAGTCGAGCAGTTTTCGATCATATACAGATTCCGATTCTGGCTTGTCAAAGGTCAATTCAGGAAGTTTGCGTCAGATCAAATCGTTCACGGCCACTGTCGTTCAAGGAGCAGTTAATCAGGCGAAGCCACAAGTAGACAAGATTGTAAAGGGCGCTCGAAATATGGTCAAATCAAATGTGGTTAAACTTGCTGGGTCCCATTGGTCTCAAACGCAAAGACTACCTCGGCACTTATACACTTTGTCATTTCCGGCCTTCAACAATCCAACGTTTTCCAATTCAAATGTTCCCCGGTTTAAACTGGGAACTCCTATTTCTATTCAATTCACTTGCGCTAGAGAAACATTGAAAAGAAGAGATTGGATCGGAATATATGCTGTGGGGGAAAATTTATCAGCAGAGGTGACCACATCAAAATCTTACTCTCGTTGGATGTTTTTGACGGCCACTGTCACGAACGACGATGATGAAACGACCCCACTTATGACCAAAATTCCGGCAGGGTACAGGCAGCCGCCGGGAGATTCAGAGGATGCTTCTGGAGATAATTGTCAGCCAGCCCTTCGAAAGGACCAAACTCTTCTCTTTGGAAATACTCTTGTGACAGTGCGCCCAAGCGATGAAGACGAAGGTCTCCGGGTGGTGACGGGAACGCTTTTGTTCAGCCGCTCAAAAATACCGTGGAAGGTTGGAACTTACGAAGCTCGCTATCACCATGATGGACGATACTCTGTGATAGCAATTTCGAAGCCGTTTGAAATTGTGGCTGAGTGCTTTGCATGGAATGAAGAAGTTTCGCGAGAGCCACTTTCTGAAACAAACGAAAGTGAAATTGAGCGGATTGAGTCATTTCTGCGAGTTCATGTTGAACGATGTGTGGACATTGATGTATCCAAAGGCGACAACCCTTTGGATGTAAATGATGACATCCTTTCGCGGGTTGTGATGGATGCGTGGATAGACGATTTAAGTAAGTTTTCGCAACCTAGTGCAATTATATTTAACTGTGTGGTGCAGAGCAATTCAACGAGTACAAGGAAGGTGTTGCCAAGCGTATCGTTTATGGCGTGAAGGAAATGTTTGGAATCGAATTTTCGTGGCACGTCATTGGTTCTATGCGAACTGTGAAGGTTCTGTCTCGAAAAGTGAGAAAGATGTCTTTCCAGCGACGATTTTGACCTGTTACTCCACCAGATTCTCGAAGCAAAGCAAGCATTGTCACCTTCCCCGCCTCCGACAGACCCCTTTCTGTCTGATGCTTTGTGAAAAATAGTCGAACGGTGCATTTGAGACCGGATTTTGTTAAAAGATATCGTGAATTCTTGTATTTCTGAACGTCCATACCTTTGTGGCTTGCTCAGCCCTCAAACCCCAACGACTTCCCTGAGCAGTATCGCGAAATGTTGAGGCACGAGTGCTTCCTATCTTCCAATATGGAAGTTGTAACGGACGGCTCTCATAGGCAAGAAACAATAAACAAAATAAACAGTAACTATTTAATTGATGATGAAAACTGAACAACGAAGCTTGGCATTTTTATTGTCACCGCCTCATATTTGTTGTTTATGTTTCGGTTTCTTTTTTCGTCGAGGGAACATGTTCATTTCAACAACGACTTTGTGAATTGCTCCTAATTTTTGGAGTAAATCCAAAATACAAAGAGCAGTTTAAGAAGCGAAAAATCGTGCGTGAGTCAAAGGGGCGAGCACCAAGAAGAAAAAACAGTGAACTGCACCTGCGCTTGTCTCAATGCCTGTGCAATCGTTTGCTCCGTGAGAGGGACGGACCCGTCGCCGGAGTCCTTCTTGGTCACACGCGCAGCGATTTGCACGGAGTCGCTTTCCAGGATAATGCTGAAGCGGAGTGGGGGGCAAGGGAGGCAAAAAACGACAGGCATCAGTATTCGTCCAAGTAAAATCCAGCGCCACGACGGCTGGCTTCAACGGACCCACCCATCATCAATGGTTTCGTCCAGCGCCAAAAATACTAAATCGGCGTTTTCGAGGATCGTTCGCTTTTCGACCATGCCGCTAGCACGTACATTCAGCAACAATACGAAATTATGCACAATCTACACATACGACAGAAGCATAGATAGTGCCTCGTAGAACGACTGCAAAGCCGACATGAGAATCAGCTCGTTTTCGTCCATCGTGCCGACAAAGTAAACAAAAACGTCGTGCGAGTTTTTGTAGACAATGATTTGGCTGTCCAGGAGAACGACTTCGCCTTCACATGCGATGGCAAAAAACCCAGATTAGGAGATTGAAGCGAAAGATTTATCGGTAAGTGCGTGGGTGGTTGGAATAGAACCCAACTGTTGAGCTTCTTCGTCTTGTCGAAGAGGGCCTTCTCAAATACACGCTGCTCCTTTGCAGTCGGATAGTCAGCGGCGTAGTACTTCGCAAGCAGGCGCTTTCCCTCGGAGTCGAGCACAATGACGGCCTTGGTGGTGTACAGAGCGAGTGTGTGGGTGCCGGCGCGAGTCATAATGTTCTCGAGTCAGAAGAAAACCAGTTTATTTGCTGCGTCTCGCCAACCCGCACACAAACACAAACACAAAGGAACAAAAACAGAAAAACATAGAGCATTCCTCGCGCATGCATTACCATGATCGAGTAATGACGGTTTGAGTTCTCAGCCAGAAACACCGACAATCCATTTGCCTCCACCCACCGTCCTTCCTTCCCTTTCGCTTCATTTCGCAGCACACATATACATACGTGCGAGCAAAATGAAAGAAAAGTCAGGCAAATGAACGACAGATGAAGAAGGATAGCGGCTATCAAGAAAAGGCACCCGTAGCTCAACAAAAGAAAGAAGAAAAACAATATCAAGAGAGAAACGCATACACGAGCAGAATTCATAGAAAGCTTCTGACGCTAAACCGAAATCTTCGATGCGATAACCGAATCGAGAGCCTGAATTGCATCGTCGTTCTTACTCTTTTCCTGAGGAGGAGGCAAGGGAACGAACTCGGGCATTGGCTTCCCCAATATCTTCCTAACCGTAATCTCAAATCCAATCAAAATTGGAATGCAAACAATTGAAGAAACAAACGCAGTAATAAACCCGCGATAATCGTATGATGAGGTCCACCACAAAGCCGTCATACCGTCGTAAATATCGCCGTAGCTCAAGTATCCATAAACTGTCGTAGCAATGAAGGCACCAAAGCACGATCCAACGGCACTGAAGGTTGTCAAGAACTTATTGAGTTGTGGAATGAGGCCAGCAGCCAAAGGAGCAAAGGTCATAGTAGTCAACATGTTTGTAATTCCGTATGCGTTGAGGATGCTCACACCGGATGTCGAAAGATACGCAGCTCCCGCCATAATAGGAATGTTGGCAAAGAGTACAATCACTCTGACGTAGTTTCTTTCTAGATTGATTCCAAAAACACCGATTGCAACGGAGGCCATGGCGTCAGTCAGAGCGTTTTGCATTGAGTCCACTGCAGATTCGTTCATAATCGTCGCAAAAATTAGAATGATGATCACAATTGCGACAGAAATATTTCCGGTCTCTGAGTCCGCGAATGCATAGAAGAAAGCAAAGTTAGAATTGACGGGGTTTGTCGAGTCCATAAGAGCTCGTCCGGACCAATATGCCAGCAATCCACCAAATCCCAGGATAAAGATAACTACAATTGCCATGCTGGCACCAATAATCGCACCCCTACGAAGAGACTTGTTGTTTTCCGCAGACCAGACACGCTGCCAAAATGCCTCGCCGTAGAAAGTGCCACAAATGAATGGAATCATCAAAGTGGCCAAAGTTTCCCATCCAAGGTCAGTCACACCGAGATATTCCGGCAATGGGCCGAGTGACTGCCCTCGAAAAGAAACACCAAGGTAAATAACAGTGCCAACGACCAATACCCACACAGCAACCGCTTGAAAACAATCAGTTACAATTGAAATGTAAAGACCACCAGCAGACGTATAGATCATTGTCACAATTCCCTGTTAATGCATAAAATTTTTGGCGTCAGGAACAAAAACGGTTGAAAAAGAACAAACCACTGTCACCAATGGCACATACGGTGAAACGCCGAAGAATGTGTTGAAGATGCTCGCAATCGCTTGATATTCAGCAACAAGACCAAGAACAAGACTCAGAAGAACAACGCATAACACAAAGATTTGTGCAACTAATCCAAATCTCCATCGCGCGAAAGATGACACTGATGTCGCCTGTGGAACGTTTTCGCGTACAGATGATCCAGCATAGGCAAGCATGATAAGTGGCAAGCCGGTAAAAATCGAATACACAAGCAACCCAATGATGCCAGTGCCTGTCGATGAGTGTAAACTAGAAGAATAAAAAAAAGAAAAAAAGAAAAAGCAAGCCAACCGTAATACGGGTCAGCAACCAACGCAACAGGGCCATAGATCGTCCACGCGCCCATAGCGGAGGCAAACCATGAACAGGCAGACCAGAACGTAGACTGCGAATTACGCGCAGTGATGAAGAAGTCAGCCGATTTGTTTGGGTGAGGACGAAAAAGGGCAATAGCCAGGGCGACAGCGCCGTACACCAAGTACGCAGTTAAACAGAGGCCTAGGCCGGTGGTGGCAGACTGCGGATCCAGGAATGTGGCCGTGAAGTTGTTGTTATCGTAGATGACGGACATGTCGGGGAATTTGGAACAACAAATTGTTATGTGACGCCTCATTTTTCCCTTTTTGGCGCGCAATCACCGTAATCAGCGTCCCCAATTCCTTAATTCAACATCACTCGGAAAACTTCGCATCCAGTACAATTGACAGATACGCATACTTGTCGGATGCTTCCTCGATGATCTGTTGCATGCTTTTTCCCGCTGCGATGGAAACAAAAATGCTTGTCAGTCACAGTGTTACCGTTACTACAAACCTCCATGTCCCGCCTTGGTGTTAATGCGCATCATAATCGGGTTTGGATTGTCCTTCAACTCATGCTGCAAAGTTGCAGCCAGTTTCATTGAATGCAGTGGAACAACGCGGTCATCATGATCACCTGTGATGATCAGAATCGCCGGGTAAACTTTGCTACCGTCCACATTATGGAGAGGTGATATTTTGAGTGCATATTCAAAGTCCGCTTTCACGTCTGGATTTCCATAATCACTGGTCCAAGCGCTCCCAATCGTGAACTTGTGGAATCGAAGCAAATCCATCACACCAACTTCAGCAATGCCTAAACCAAACAGCTCTGGCGCCTGGTTGAGGCAAGCACCAACAAGAAGGCCACCATTGGAGCCACCATTAATGGCAAGTTTGGCCGGGTTTGTGTAGCCGTTTGAAATTAAATACTTTGCGGCATACTGGAAATCGGTGAAGCAATTTTGCTTTTTAAAGAGGCGTCCCGCGTCGTACCATGCTTGGCCATATTCAGCGCCACCACGGATGTTAGCTACCGCCACAATCCCGTTGAATTTCTCAATAAATGTCAACCAGCCAACCTGCCATAAAATATCTAAGTGTCATTTCGAAGAAATTAGAAGATTACCGAAAACGACGGAAGAATGGAGATGTTGAACCCGCCATATCCATAAAGCAATGTTGGGTTTTTTCCGTCGAGTGCTACGCCCTTCTTGTTGATAATGTACATTGGAATTATTGTGCCATCTTCCGAGTTATAAAACACTTGATTCACGTCAAAAATAGTGGAATCAAAGCCTTTCACGCTAGTTTCTCTAAATTTGGTGTCTTCATTGTTTGTAAAATCATATCTATTTATGAAACATTGAGGGTGCAGAAATTGACAAATTACCAAACCTTCTGATAATGCCTGGTGAAACAAACGATCCAAAACTGTAGAACATCTCAGTGTCTTTCTGATTTTCACATCAGTATGCTTCGGGCATGAAATGAGAAAATCGAACCCGGTTTCCTGACATTCCCTTGATAATTGAACCTGAAGGCAACGAAATATCTTTCAAGAACTCGCCCGTTATCAAATCATGAACTTTAACAACATGCTTCACATCTTTTAAGTAAACAAGGACAAGATTGTTTTTGTCCACGACATTAACAAAGTCAAGAGGATTATCAGATTCAGGAATAATTTCGATAAAACCCTGATAGACACATGTTCGTGAGAGAGAAAATCGGAAAAACGAACCTTTTCAGGTTGCGTTAGGTCAAACTTTACAATCCGCTTTTTCGGTGCGTTCAGAGTCGTCTGAAAGAAAAATAAGGGTCCCTCATTTGCTATGCAGCTGAATTCTGCCTCCCATTTATCGACAACGGGTGAAAACGCCGGAACTCCTGTATTGATTAATATCTTCAGATTGCAAAAAAGTGGATTTCAAAACTAGGGAGAATTCACCAAGACAGGAGTTCGAACCAAACTGCTTTTGCAAGTCCGCCACAAACACAAGATTTTTTGGGTCGCAGCTTTCGTGAACATTCAGAATCAAATATCTTCCGCAGTCGGAAACTGATACGCCAAAAATTCTTGTGGGATTTTCCTGGTCTTTGTACACCAAAATATCCTCGCTTTGACTAGTCCCAATACGATGATAGTAAACCATCTGGTTTTCAGAACTATCGGTCTCTGTTCCTGCCTTGTCTTGCGAGACCGAGGGAGCAGGATATCTGTTGTAGAAAAATCCCTTTTCATCGTGGGTGAACTCAATCGAAGTGAATTTTGCCCTGAATGCATGTGAGGGCCGCACACGCACAAATATATACACGCACCACTCGAGCGGCTTGTCTTCCAGATCTTGTTCTTCACCAACCCTGCGAATGTGTATTTTAACCCAATCGCTTCCACTGGAAGAAAGAGCATATCCGAATAGTTTCCCGCTTTCTGAAAACCGGTAGGTTCCAAGACTGACTGTTCCGTCAGCAGAGAGTTTGTTGGGCTGGTGAGAGGGTTAGAATTCACAAGCATTATAAGTTGCCACTCACATCGAAAAAAACCGTAGCCGGACTTTCGACAGTCTTCTGCGTGTAAAGAACCGACTGAGGTTGCAAACCGGAGTTGTGAAAGTCTGCAATATGTCCTTTAGCTCCTTCTGAAACTTTAGGTTTTCACAAACAATAGTATGCATCCCCTTTCTTGAATGGCACTCCAAAGCGTTCATAATTGTACATTTCAGTCAGTCGAGATTCGAGTTTGTTGCGTACAGGGCTGCTTTTTATAAATGACTGAAAGAGCTCGTTTTGAGCCTCCACGAAAGCTTTCGTTTCTTCGCCGTCGGGGTCCTCGAGATGGCGATATCTACAATCGACAAAAGCGTAGTTGGGGTTTGAATTTTACAAAAAGCATAAGCTGGAAAGTCGTTGCTCACGGGTCCTGAAGGTTGAGCCTTAGACAAAACGAGGGTTAAAGGGGTCTCCACCTTTACGGGAATGCCATGGATACTTTCCACCAAAGATACATCGCGGCGAACGGACGGATAGGCAAATGTGCGCAGAGGGGCGGGGGAAGCAGATGACATGGTGCGCAGAAGCAGAAAACGGGCACGCGGAATCATCTAGAGCGGTCGCACTCACACAAAACCAACGCATAAACATGCGATCACGTAATGTTCGTCAATGCAATATTCAAGACTTTAGCTGGTGGTCAGAGAGGGGCACAAATAAAGGACTGACACCCATAAGACTTACGCAATCACACACAGAATCACTCATGCAGACAAATACATTCCTACGTGAATGCACACGTTTCACACTTCCGCAGCAGCGTGTTCGTTTCGCGTTCGAGCCTGCAAGAGTTGAACCTGGCAAAAAAAACCCTGTACCGCCCGTATATGTCGGTGTCCAAACCTGTCCACATCGCCCGCAGCTCTGGCATCCCCAACGCCCAATACAGCGACGCGGAATCTTCTGACACTGCAACACTCGCATCCATCGCACGTCTCGACAGAAATAGTGAGCATCCCCGGCCTTTCCCTGCCCTTAAAGGTGCTTGCCGATATCAACGGCCTCTTAAAAATTCCTGTCGTCTGATTAGCCTCAACTTACCTTCACCAGACTGCACAGTCAAATCGCGGTCAAGGCAAATTGCGGCATCCGTTGTTACTGCTTTGAAGGCTCGTCTATTTGACAGGCTTGGCAACTTCGAGCTTCGCAACGGCCTGGTCCACAATGAATCTGTGTGCAGCCGTGCTACCTCTCAAACAGTGTCTTCATCTGTGACTGTGGAGATGGCAGTTTCAAACTCCAAGCGCGTTAACTTGCGCAACCAATTGGTGTATTCAGACAATTCAGCTTCTAAATCCGAAGAAGGTATTCACAGTGGCAGATTGTCTGGTGAAACTCTTCACTTAGAGTGGGAAGAATGAAATTACTACACTCTTTGAAGCATGAAATAAAGTCTGATGTAAAACGCAACTATTTAAAACTCTCATCAATCCTAAACGTCAACGACCAGATGCAACAAGACTGCCCCACATGTTTTCATCGTAAAGAAAACGTCCGTTTCTCTTTCTTCTCGCAATGTTCTTTTGCCTGATTAGGCAAATAAGAGCTAATGCAGTGACAAAAAATGTCCCAATAACAATTCCAACAATCGCTCCTGCTGACAGGCCTTGGGCAGAAACAGTCTGTAACCCGTGTACTTGTATCTACACTCATTCAGTAGCAAGCTATAACACTTGACATACCTCGTACAAATTCATTTGACAAGCGCCGGAATAGGATGGCGGCTGAAATGTGAAATTGACTCCAGTTATTCCATCATACGTTTTAGTGGACACTTCGCTCGTCAGAGCACAAACATCCCACTCCAGCACGATTCCAGAATCGTTCACCTGCGCGTTAGTGCATATTCTTAATGAGGTTATATCTTCAGCGCCGTCCTGCCGTAGGAATATCACTTGTTGGACACCGCCTTTGTTTTTTCGTTTAGTTTTTTTTTTTTGTTCTTCATTCCGAAAAAAGGCGTCGAGGGGAGGAAGGTTACCTCTTTTTGGTCCATTTAAAATTGAAAAGCTTGATATGGAGTACTGCCCAATAGAACTCCAGTCTGCTGTGACCCTACCATGTTGAAAGGTGAATGAGCTTCAAGGGTTGTGGAATCAAATAGCAAACGTTTGAGTCGAGCATGTACTATCTTAAATGTGCGGTTAGCAATGCGTGGATGAGTTTCAGAGAATCAAACCTCGAGCCGACTGCCACAATACAGTATGATCCGCCTGGTCGTTCTCTGACAACTGCTTGACATTGTTGATGTCGCAAGTGGAGCTCGGGCACTGCGACGCCACAGACTCCGTCGACGAGGCTGTGAGCACAGCTTGGGAGACAAGCTCGACTGGCATCTGTTATCGCAGCAGAGTTTTCTCCTCGAACTTTTTGAGAAAGCCCCAGCAGCACATTATTTTCGACGAACACACGGTCATCGTCCCGACGGCGTAAACTTCACCACACGCGCTGCGATGAGTTTCTGCTCAATCACAGCTTCACTTTCACCTTCCTTGCCGAATCCAAACGCCTTGGCAAGCCTACCCGGCCACCCCCCGAGTCCCACCCCCATCACGGTCACGCGATACACTTCCCGTTTGGTGTCATCATTGCCGTTAGATGAAATTTGCGTTAGCGTATGTCTTCCAAACGCCCAATTCAGAATCCATAAGCTGGCAGTGTCGTCGTCGGTGCTTTGCACTCGCACCAATCCCTTAATGCGGTAAAATACGTCCACAGGAAGAGTTTTCAAAAACGATTCCAGGGACTGTACTGTGAACAAACAAGGAAACTCCAAATCGACCCCATCCACTCCTTGATCGTGCTTACAGACGTTTTCATCCGTGCAGCGGTGGTCGTGGCCAGCTACAGGAGGCGGAAACATAATACGCACCAAATCAACTTCATTCTCTTGGTGATGTAAATCCTGTTCATTCTTTTCTGAAATTGCCGATTCAAGTTGAAACAGCTTGGTGTCGATGCCAAACAAAAGGTCCAGCGAAACGCCCCTGGTACCGTTACATTTCAATTTTGGTGTGTCCTCGTTTAATTCGTACACATGATCGAGCAGGATGTCGAATTGGCGTTCCGATATCTTGGTTTTCATGTTGCTCAACGTTGACTTTTTGCAAGTCGAAACTTCCTACCAATTCATGCTTATTCAAAAGAATCAAGTCCGTGTATTTCGCTTGCATTTTTGCGGTGTATGAAGTGTCTTCATATCCAGTAAAGTTTACGCAATCTATGACTGTAATTATCGCATCGAGGACGAATCCGTCCGGATTAAGTTGCCGTATCTGCCACGCAATCGGGGCTTCGAAGAGGAAAGTCAGGTCCAAAACACATTAAAAACGCTTCAGACCTGGAAATGCCGAGCCCGATGTTTCGACAATAATTCGGTCGGGGGAATACTTCTCCTTTATGTCGAGGAGGGCATTCTTCATTTGACCAACGAGTACGCAGCATAGACATCCGTTCAGCATCTCAGTGACATTCACAAACGACTCCTTCTTATCTCCGGAATCTTTCGAATCCTCTGAAGCTGCCGCTTTCGCCAGCATCAACTTGGAGTCCACTTCGACATCACCAAATTCGTTCTTGAGAACCACGACTTTGTATCCGGGCTTGATTTGATCCAGGACAGAGAGAACAATCGTGGTCTTTCCGGCCCCAAGAAAGCCGGTGAACACGGTGACCGGAATGGAGGCCATATGAATCGTCGATTTTTGGTGAAAAATTCTTCCAGAAGTATGAAGAGTTAGCACTGCGGAATGCATCCACCGCCGGCAACTAGCGACTGAGTTAGCAGCGGGTGCAGGTGCGTGCCGGACATCGTTTGAGTGGAATGAGAACTTGGTTTCACGAAGTAACAACAAGTCATGTTCCAAGCATTTCATCGAATCACACATGCAGCGATCGGCAACTCGCAAGCAGGAGCGACAGCACAGATAAACCAACAAGCACCAGAATAAATAAACAAAAAACAAATCCAAGTTCGCGGACACCGATGCAACCGAAATACAGATGAGCTTAAAACGCTGGATCGACTCCGATCAGCACTTCGTGTCTGCCCGTGCGTCGTCTACGAGCCAAATTGCGTTGCCGTATCAAGAACAGGGTCAACGCGACTGCTCCAGCGATGGAGAAAATCACGATGGCAGCGATGGCACCACCGGAAAGGTTTGATCCGCCATTTGAATCATCGCGCGCGGAGACTGCAAGCCGTGAGAACGCCGGGCCTATGGAAATGACACAGGAAAGAAGGAACGAAGGAAGGTGGAGTGTTTCCAGCGACGAAGCCTCAAGTGCATCCTCACCGCGAAACAGCCAAAAGCCGTCGACCTCATCGACATCGGTGGCCTCACATGTGCTGCAGGACACGCTGGCCGGAAGCAACCAGGAGGACATCGTCGCCGTCTGTTCCAGAACGAGAAACAAAAAAAAAAAAAATGGAGTCATTATTTATCTTCGAAATTTTTGATTTTGAAGTCTTGAACATTGTTTACAAATTTCTTCAATGTCAATCAACATGATTATTAAATATTCAAAATAAATAAAAAACCGTGCAATGAAAGTAGAAGAATCACGTTAAGGTATTTGCGGAAGAGAATGTATTCAACAAAGATTAGTCCTTGTCCATGCCAACCTTCCAAACAAGCGAGGTCATTCCAAATCAAGACCATGGCTATACATCTTACTACACCAATCAGCAAGACACCTGTACAATAGCCGGGAAGGTCAAGTAAACAAACCCAGCTGAGAGCAGCCATGATCCAGTTAAGTAGAAAGGAGAACAGTATATAATGTTTTGCTACCTTGGAGAATACCACAAGCAATGACGCACTTGTTGGCGGCTCGGTCAACAGCCGCCAGCTTGTCCGCCAACCTGTCGGAGCCTACTACCCGCAATTGAAATATCTAGTATGAGTAAGATGCTAGTCTGTGCAGTTTTCAGGGAAGCAATTTGAAAGTGACCAGTGCCTTGCGCAAAGATGCTTGAACATCATTCCACCATGCTTCGCAATCACGAGAAGGGGAATATCGCGCGTCGCGGCTCCGCGTGTTTGTGCACTTCGCTATAGGCGGCGCGGCATCAAACGAAGCACGTGGGTGTGTGCCAAGGACGCGACTTCAATTGCTGGCGCAACTATGTTTCAATTCTTGTTTTTTCTACGATAGAAGCTATTTTGAATGCATCATTTTTATGCAGCAGCCATTAACTACTTCAGTGTGAGGATTGCTAGTTTTTTGACCTCGTGTGTTGTTACCAATTCAAGATGTCGACAACGCCCAGGGGGTAATTTCGATAAACCACGAGGTGGTACTCAAACACACGCACCTTGTGTTCCTTGCGCTTAATCTTGGTCACCGCGCTGTGAAGCTCTTCCCAACGCAATAATGGTGCTCATGGTGATGATGCTCGCGGTGATGGAGCTTGTGGTGGTGATGCTTGCTGAAGTCAAGGGGTTTCATGTTTGCCGCACAGTGCCCGCCATCGAAATCAACACAAACTTCAGCGGCTGTGGTCTTAGTGTTTTGTTGGTCCTGGCAGTCATTTACCGCGACTGACCCAGGGCAAAGAGCTCGTTTGGCAAATTGGCGAAAACAATTGGCAACTCTAACAAACTCCCTATCATGCGCGCGGCACAACCTGCCGCAGCATCAGTCCTGCCAGCACCTGCAAACCCACTGCCGGCTGGCATTCGCCGCCAAACGCCACCGCCGCCTGCCCCACGACGCCAACCACCGTGCGCGCCATGTCCAGGATCTGCGCGTCGCTAAGCGGCGTGGCTGCTGCAGGCGCAAGGGTCTGCGCCGTCACGTTCGCCAGGAGCGAGCCCGATGCGCTCGAAGAGATCAACTTTTCAATTGCCAAGGTAATGTTTTCCACTTTGCCGTCTGCCTCCTTCGCCGTAGCTACAGGTTGCGGCACTGCCGCAGGCAACGCAGAAGGCGCTGGAATCTCTTTGGATACAGTGCTATCGACGCTTGATGGCGCCGCAACCGACCCAGGCACGTCCTCTGACGGAGGTATTGAAGGCTTTTCGGAAGCCACAACTTCCGTTTCGGTAGGAGTCGCTTTCTCAGAAACTGAATCTATAACTGATGTAGCTGCAGTTTCAGACACGACCACTGCCGTCACTGATAAATCCACTTTAGCAATTGAAGCTGCTGGCACAGGCGAAGACGGTTCGACTGCCGTTTCAGCCGCATCAATAGTCGTGGTGGTAGAGACAACTGTGGTCGTCACAACAGTACTAGAGGTTGTAGCAGTTGTTATATTTGCGGTTGTGGCAGTTGTTGTGTCCGACGGAACGGCAGCCGCTGGCGGAGGCGCAATTGCTACCGCCTTGATTGACGACGAAGGAAGTGGTGCCAAGACGACGGGGGCGCCTTCCGTGGCCGTGACTTTTGTGGCATCGGAGTCAACAAGCACGCCTGTGGTCACGGAAGTCGCGCCAGCCGCCAACGGCGATGTCTGTTGCTGCAATGTTGGCAACGGCGAACTACTCGCTGAAGGCGGCGACGAGGATGAGGACGCTCGCGGCGATCGCGCACCGCTAGAACCATCGACGTTTTCGCGGTCCTTGGCTTCCACTTTTGCCGTCTTGGACCACATTGCGAGGCGAGCAATGAGGGTCGGGCGCGCCAGCGGAGAGCCCGCAGCGGGGGCGGGTTGCAGTTGGACTGGCGGTGGCGGCGTCGTGGTCGTCGGTGAGGACGAGGCGGTGGGGGCGCCTGCCGACGAGGATGGCGAGGAAGGCGCAGCGGAGGCAGAGGGCTGACGCGAGCGCGAGCGGAAGTTGAGCACGCGGCCAATGGACGACGAGCGGCGGATCTTCGGCGGCGCGGCGAGTGCAGGCGGCTCTGCTGCGGCAGCTGTGGACGACAAGGGCGACCTTCGGGCGGCGGACATTGGCCAATTTGCACAAATCAACTTGCGCCAGGTCCTGTAATTATAATCTCGGTGATCCCGCACTCTTCACACTCGCCCACGCTGTCGCAGCTGCCTTTGCAAACAGCCGCGGCCGGGCAAGGATGTAACTCACACACGGCCCACAATGCAGCGCGATCGCGCTGATGGGTCGAAGTACGGTTGTACTGAACGAATTCGCAGCGGTCATTCGCACGCGTTCGTCACGAGATCGACCAAATATACTTCCTGGCTACCGCTATGTGCGTCACCATTCAACCTTTTTTGATTGTTTCTTGATATAATTTTTTTTTTTCGCGATATAAACCCGGCATTTTACCTTCGGGCCATACCAAACAGGTTCGAGGATTTTTTTAAAATTTTTTTTATTTTTAATTTCAATCGCATTCAAGAACATGCGCGATCAAAAATAAAAATCGTCGCACGTGTCAAACGGATGCTTTTTCCTAGTGGTGGTGCGCCTCGGCCCGTTTGTATTTGTATGCATTTCCTGCATCGAAAAATGATCAAAATCGTCGATAGCTGCAACAAACAGAAACGAACCACAATGCGGGCATCTGTCTACACCATTGTGCGGACGTAATGTCAACCAGACAGCTTCGTGGGTGTCGGCCGGGAATCCTTTTGCAAAAAAAATTACATTTTCCAAAAGGGTTGAAGATAATCACGCACCAGTGCACCCCAGGTACTTTTCGGGGTCGGTGCCGGTGACGACGAAGGGGTTTTGGGCAGTCGGTTTCGCCTTGAGGATGTAGGGTTGCATGTCCTCCCAGGGCTCCTCGCCAGCCAGACGCTTCACGTACTCATAACGCTCGTTACCAGTGGCGAGTTCCCAGTTGTGTGCAATCTGTCCGGGGGCACGGTAACCGGGGATTGGGACGTTGTATGGATCAAGGTCTGTAATCGATGGTGAGTCAGGGTGACAGCTGCGGCGCATTATGGGGAAACGAGACCTGAGGATGGCTTTTCGGCCATGGCGCGGGCGGAAACGGAGACGAATCTGGCGGACATCGGCATGGTCGGGGCAGCAGCGCAGGCGCGGCGCATGAGGAAGCGGGCGGTGCTCATTTTCCTTGTACTTTTCCTTTTTCTTTTTATCTGTTTTGCTTATTTGATGACAGATGCTCATGCTCATGCCACAGTCAGGTCGTCGCTGCCCGGAGGGTATCAACTCACACACGCACAGTAAAAAACAAGCACTGGACGGGGATGCAGACACAGGCAGAGACATACACAGTGGCTGCTAATACACAGCGCACTGGCACGTCGCACTGGCACTGCACTGCACAAAAGGAGAAAAGTCACCTGAAATAAAGATGGATCGTCGGCAGATACTGCTCCTCGTCCATCCCCAGCCGCTGCATCAGCGCACTTTCGTCCTTCACGCCGTTTTCCTCCAGTGTACTGCCCATGTCTAGCAGAGTCCCGAGCCGCTTCCACATGTACCCCTTCGCGTGCGCGTTCTGCGCGAGGTACCGGTCTTGGATTGCTGCCACTGTCTCCTCCACGCATACCTGACTCGCGGTTACTTCACTAACCTCACACAAGTTGCACGCACTCACCTCCAACACGTGCTCGTCCTGCGTCAACGTGTTTTTTATCAATAGCTTGCGCGTCCGCGATCCGAGCTTCCCGATGCAGTATTGCTCCTTGTCTAGCCACCACGGCGTGCGCACATTCTCTACATTCCAATCTGCTCGCGGCAACGGTGGAGGCACGTGTAGAAACCGACCTTCCGGCGTATACGCACATGAAACACCGGTTAAGGGGTTCACGCAAGTCTTGAGCTGTTTTTTGATGAGTTGTTGGTGTCCTTTTATCAGCACGGAGAACTTTGTGGGGTGGGGGAAAAAACTCCCAATTTCTCACATCGCCGTTCTTGTTGAACCAGTGTGAAATATCTCTTCCAGCATTTTTCAGAATCGGCGTGAGCAGCGGATCACCTGAAAAATGAGTGTTCTACAGCAGAAAAAAACCAAAAAGGACAAGTGACCTTTGTGCTCATCTGCGAGCACCGATAGGTCGTACACGTGTCCATGCCACGACAGCCACAGGTCGTACGCCGCGTTATGCTGTTCCACTTCCGCCGGTGTGTAATATCTCTTCGCGTCCGGTGGTGTTTTTGTGCGTGGCGTTGTGGCTGCAGATTTCGTCATTATTGTCTTGTGCAAATCTCATGTGAGTCGCGAAAGATCATTGATGGCCACCACTCAAAACATAAAAACAACGGGAAAAAAAAAAGATTAAAAAAAAACAGTGGAAAATTCAAACTTTATTAAGTGCAACGAAATCATTAAGATAATTGTTCAGATCCGATAAAAGATTTTCTGAGACATAATAAATTTACTTTTTTTCACGTTTGCTGTAAGGCGACAATTGGGATGTTTATAAACTCGATGCTGCAGCAAATGTCAATGCTTGGTGGTAGTTGGCACGAAGGGGACGACAGGAGACGAGAAGCCGCGGCGGCACAGCAGGGAGTGGGCAAGAAGTCCGGAGATTGGAGAAGCGGGAGGGAGGGGACAGATGATGCTGCATGTGGTGTTGGCTGGTGCTTGGAAGACGGCGAGAGTGAGCAACCAAGGAGGAGTGGGGTAGGTGATTGATTGGGGGCGCGGTGGCACAGCCAAGGCACGAGGAAGGTGATTGGTGGGAAACAAAAAGAAAGCAGAAAGACAATAAAAAAGAAGAAAAAAAAAGAAACAACAGGTGGTTGCACTGCACATACACACACACACACACACACACACCTGAGAATGAAGCCAAGACTGCGCCGCAAGAACAGCGCTCCCTCCGCCCCCCTGCCCCTACCCCTGCCCGTCCATGCCCCCCCTGCGCCCCCTGCCATCTTGACGCCGCGTCTGGCCCTGCGCCAAACAGCCGACAACAACCACAACAACCACCACACCAGCTGCTGCAGCTCCTGCCACGATCCCATCGCCATGCTTGGCCTGGCCCCGCAGAGGTGCATGCGCTGGGATATCTGTTTGCGCCGCTGCTCCGTCCCTGTATGCGAAGACCCTGCCTGCTGCGCCTGTCCCATCGGCTCTGTCGACCTCGTCATTCCGCTGCCGTCGTTTGCCCCCACAGTCAACTCATCTTACAGCAACCAGCCACATTACTACGACCTTTGGCAAGCCCACGAGCAGCATCCGCCCATTCTCGCCTCGCGTATCGACCCGCACCATGCTGGCAACGGCTATTCCACTGAGGCTGTCAAGGCTGTGCTGCTGCACGTCTTCAATAACGGTACGCCCGTGTCCAAACGCCTTTCGCGCGTCCATGCCGCTTTCGCAGACTCGAACCCCGTCAAGTCTCGCGCTGCCAAGATTCTCAAGCGTCTAGGTTTCTCAGTTGCAGAGCGTGTATCTCCCAGCATGTCGCGCAGCGGCGTCCCCATCGACGGTTGGACGCTGTTTGAATGCAAACGCGACGAGTTCATGGACTTGTGGACTGACAGTTGATTCATATCTCTTCGCACCGTGCCTCTACAATTCTTGTTTAATATTGTCTGCCGTGCATAGTCTGCGAGTCTCCCACAATTGTGTTGTATCGGGTTTCTGCATAATCTGCTTGCTCGTGTTCTTTTTTGTCCATAAACTGCACGACTGGGCCTAAGATCAAAATAAAAAGGAATATGGTTCTCCTCTTGAACCCTTGACTGTACTCTTGAGAAAGCTTGCTCATTCGGCTTCCGCCAGCAAGACACTGCCTCCAGTGGATATGATTGGTGATGCACTTCCGGCGATGTTGAACACAAAAATCTAATTGCCAATCAAAAGCCTCGCTATCAGAGGAAGCTTAGAATCTACCCCTTCAAACACAACTGCTGAATTAATTAACAACAATTCAGCGAATGCTAATACAAAATTAGATTCGATGGACAACTTATCATGACGACTTTTTCAAGAATTTATTAATTAACGACTTCGAACTCTGGCAAAAAGCCGTCACTCACTGAGAACCGCAAAACAAAAATAAGCGTGCTCACGTATTGCAAATAAAATAAGATAACGCACATGCTTCGGAACAGTTCCGAAGCATGTGCGTATTTGTTTGGTGGCTGAATGTGTTAATCAACTCCGATTTCGTACCGTAAACGAGATCAATAATGTTGCTTTGTGGTACCGCAGTCTCAAGTGAGACGGCAAACTCAGATGAACAGATGAGGGCAATCTCGAATCAGATGAAGATTTCCTTTCCTTGAGATCTGATCTAAGAATGGCGCAAGAACAGCACAGTGCCACAGTCGCCATCGTGCCCGTCAGCGACGACTCTGACTTTCCTCTCGAAAACATTCCGTTCGGTATCATATCCACTCAGGAGAATGTATGCCTGCTTTTGTTTAATAACTGATATGGTGCATTGACAAACCTTGCGATTGCAGCCGACTCACCGCCCAGCGACGGCTATCGGCGACTATGCCGTCGACTTGAAGGAGCTTGCAGCTGCTGGCTTGTTTGATGGACCTCTGCTGGCGCCCGTCGCAGTAAAAGTCTTCTCAGAGGCAAGTAAAAAGCGCACCGCACACGCGTTTGGATAACACACCTCACGCCACCAGCCTACACTCAATGCATTTATGCGTCTGGGCCAACCGCATTGGCGCGAGGCGCGCGCAACATTACAGCGCCTCCTGGTCTCGACAACGGCGTCACGGCTCCGTGACGAACCCGACTTTCGCGCCCGCGTTCTAATTCCGCTCTCACGTGCACGCACGCACATTCCCGCGGCGGTGGGCGACTACACGGACTTTTATTCGTCGCGCGAGCACGCCGTCAACGTGGGGACCATGTTCCGCGGTCGCGACAATGCGCTCCAGCCCAACTGGGTGCACCTGCCTGTCGGATACCACGGGCGTGCGTCGTCCATCGTTGTGTCCGGCACCCGCGTGCGGCGGCCGGTCGGACTCGTGCAGGATGCAGTGGCCAAACGCGTTGTGTTTGGCGAATGCCGCAAGCTTGACTACGAGCTCGAGACTGCCTTCTTTGTAGGGGGCCCGACCAACGCGCTTGGCGACCGCATCGACGTTGACGACGCCGAAAGGCACATTTTCGGTATGGTCCTTATGAACGACTGGAGTGCACGTGACATCCAGGCATTCGAGTACGTGCCGTTGGGGCCGTTTCTTGGGAAGGTAGCTTCTCCGTGCTCTTTAATCCTCCACAGACGTGCATTACTTACAGTTGGAATTTTTCGTTTCTCCTTCCCGACCAGAATTTCGGGACAACGATTTCGCCATGGATTGTAACAATGGACGCACTGGAGCCGTTTCGCGTAGCGCAACCACCACAGGATCCGACGCCCGCGAAATACCTCAGGGCTGGACCGATGGATGCATACGACATCCGCCTGCATGCAACACTGACGCCTAAGGGGTCGGCGACCGCGTTCACCATCGCACGCACAAACTTCAAGTATCTGTACTGGTCCATGAAGCAGCAACTTGCGCATCATACGATCAACGGATGCAACATGAACCCGGGCGATTTACTCGGCAGTGGTACGATCTCGGGACCGGACCCTGGGAGCGTTGGGTCGTTGCTGGAGGCGTCGCTGAATGGGGCACAGGAGTTGAACCTGAGCGGTGACGGAATAGTGAAAAGAAAGTTCATTGAGGACGGCGACAGCGTTAGTATTACAGGCACATGTGAAGGCGTTGCTGGTGGCCGGAAAATTCGAATTGGGTTTGGGGTGTGCGAGGGCACAGTGATTGCTTCTGCCATTGGCGAATTCAACTGACCAATCGAGCCTGTTGTTTTTTTATTTGTTTTTTTATTTGTCTGTTTGAAGGGTCTGCCTTCTGGGCTGATGAATTATCAGTCTTGGTAACAGCAATTAAACCACGTTGCTGCTAATTGCATTGCTCGGATGGCAGAATCAATAGGACAGCTGAAGGCTTTGAGTTAGAAAAAAGAAGGCAATCACCAGATTATGTTCCAAATCCGCCGGATGGAAGGAATTTTTCGTATCAAGGGTTTAGTCAATTTACGCCCTTCTTGACGCAGCTGCTGCGGTTGAAATCCTCACGGTGAAAGTCGCAGTCTCCGGGATTCGTGCGGGATACCACTACTCGCTCTTGTCCTGTCACAACGTGTTCAACATCACATTTGACAGGTCTTTCACTATTGCAACGTATACTGTCGTGGCGATTGCTCTAAAGTCAGGCTGAAGCTTTTGCTAGTTTGTAAAACAATTACGAAAGTAAACTTTCATAACTTGGCAACAACCCATTGCAAAATTTTTTGATTCGTTTTGCAAGCCGTGTCGGAACTGAAATATCACAGGCTTGAGGTTGATTACAAGAAGGAGTATGGTTGGATCATACAGTCCGAAATGCGGAGGGTTAAAAAATTTTATCAGATGATGGTACCAGAACACATACGACCGAAAGATAACCTTCTTCTCCATCCTTGGAGTCCCACCCAGACGAACGGATTTTTTTGGTCAACTAAACATATAACTGCCGACAATCAGCACATTCCAGCAATCCTTCAGCTTTTGTCACCTAATATAATGCAAAAAGGTGCCACATTATCCCTTGCTACCGTTGTATCTTTGAGCTTTCGTGCTTGCTGCAATCTAATGCGTCCTCTTCATCGCCTCATGCCGCCTCCGATTCCCATTAGTGTCGGATTTCGGGGATGGATGAAGGGGCCACTTTTGCGTTAAAAAATTTTTCACCCCACTTTTGATGTTCAACTGGCTTGGGAGGAGTTGGAGGTGTCTCCTCTCTGCTGTTTATGCTGCATAAAACAGTAGTTTACAACGTTTCACTCGCGTTCCTTCGCTTTGACTGTTACACTGACGTGAAACAAAGGGACCACAACCAGGAAGACTTCGCCGGATACGTAACGAGGAAACTTTATAACATTCTTTCCAACATTCTTCCCGACGTAATTTTTAAAATTGCTGGCCATATCGTCGAAACTATTCCGAAAAAGTAGGGGCGATGGATCGAGAAGCACTGTAAAGATTAACTTGGATTTTGTCCTGCGGCAGATGCATTCTGCCAAAAGTGATATTCTTCAATTTTATTCCTCATCGGACGAGCACAATGAAGTACTTTCCACTTCTGGGGTCAGTAGGTAGCATGAAACGAATTCGGACAGTCGGCGAACGCAGTTGTTGCTTCGAGCGCCAACATGACTCACGCTGCATTGACCAGTGAAAGATACTTCCATGCAGCCGGACCGGAGCATCCCCTGCACTCGCGATAATCAATGTGCATGGTTACTGTCACTTTATTGTGCGCTGGTTGAGGGGTCGTTCGAAGTTCGGCCATCTTTTTCCTTCACAACACATGCAGTAGCGAACGCCACAGACACCGCCTGTGATGCGACACGCAGTCGCTGGGCTGTTTGAAAAGATGTGTTGTCTCTCCGGAGACCTGCACGCAGCATCAAAAACATCGAGAAGAGCGTTGTCGCCACGAATGGAAGGATGAATGGATTCTCCGTTGTGCGTCTCACAAACTGTGCCTTGTAAGCCAAAGACATCGAGAGCTATATGCAGCGCCGCAGGTTACCTTGGTCGAGAAATCCTCATGTTTGATGTAGATGCTGTCGTCCCATAGCTTCTCGTCAGACATTATCGATTTTTTTTTTTTTTGTTGGAATGCTTTCTGGCCCAGCGCCAAAGAATAATATGACAGCGCAAAATGTCTTCTTGTTATGCGCACAGGTATAAACGTGGCACAGCGACTTCAAAACAGCTCCAAAAAAAAGAGGAGGAAAACAGAACCAATGGCGGCGGCCCTCAAGCAAGCACACGCTCAACAAATAGCTGCATTCTCACAGTACATCGGAACACATGGCATGCCACCCTTGATCAACCTTCCGAAAAACTGCAAAACCTTTGTCCACAAAAACGGCAATCTTTCGTTCAACGATCATGTTTATGCCTTCACAGTTAGACCGAAACTTTCTTTCATTTCGTGCGTATATTCATGTATCTTTTCACTCATAACACAGGGACCAACTTCGACCGGACTCGACAACTGGTCGAAGTGTACAATAACTCTCGGTACTTGCACATTCACGTCCTCAGAAAATGTCATATTTGCAGCGTGCAAGGCAGCCCTCTTTGGCGACCAGGAGACTTTCTCGCTAGTGCTGGATGATCCTGCAATGTCGCCGAGGCAAGCAAAAGCGATGGGCCGTCGGGTGAACAACTTTGACGATGACGTGTGGCGCGAGAACCGCGAATGGATAAGCGACTTGGTCATTTTGATCAAATGTCTACAAAACGAAAGCGTAATGCGAGAACTTTTGGGGACGCGTGGACGGATAGTGTGCGAGGCCAGTCGCAGTGACTTTGTGTGGGGTATCGGGGCGACGGCTGCCCAGACAGATGTGGCGCTACGGCCATCGGCGTGGCGAGGGGCAAACGAGTTGGGTAAGTCGCTGATGCGAGTGCGGCAGTATCTGGAGGCGGTGGCGCAGCACGGGCCCGGCAGCACCGACTCGCTCGTCGATCGGGCGCGGACGGAGATGTTTTTCGGGTGGTTCGCGCCCCCAACTGACTAAAATGGAAATTGAACACAAAATTTTAATTTGCCCTTTTTGGTCGTCGCTGCCTGCCTGCCCCGTTGTCATTGCTCTTTGCTCCATTTCGATTCCCTCACTCCTCACTCCGAGTACGTGCATTCACGCATGTGTGCATCTTATTGTTTGCGTGTGTGTTAGCTGTAGCTCTCGGCACGTCGGTGTGACTCAGGAACTCCATCCAAATGGATTCGCCCCTTGTGCCCTTGGTGAACATCAAGTTGGACCAGCCTTATTCCGGCCATGGTACAATGTCCACCATGGGCTCTGCGAAGACTTTGCTCCGCCGACACACTCCGAATTCGGGGATCTTGCCGTCGCTTCAAGCAGATTTCTTCATCAACTTCTTGAACCCACTCAATTCCCCAGACTACGTCAGCAAGGAACTTCCTTCTTTCCTTCGTGACAAGGTTGTAATGTCCGTCCTTCTGACTTTGTTCATTCACTGACTGGATCTTCAGCTTTCTGCGTCAACTTTCACTGCACGCGCGAAGGAAATGAACCAAGCCTTAGACGGCGCAATCTTCAAAGATTATTCTCCAGTAATGCGGCTGGTTTGTGTTTTGCTTCTGGTCGCTTGGCTCGCCGTCATTATTGTTGTGGCCTATATTCGCTTCGGCAGTACCTGGTTCGCACCTCCACCTGGTGGAAATAGGAATGGAGGACCGGGAGGGCCGCCGCCGCCGCAACAAACCACCGAAATTGCAGTTTTGGTTGTTGCGGCATTGCTGGGGGTAATCGGAATCTTAATGGTCAAACGTGCCTTCGACAAGCGGCCATTTGTTTCTACTGCTCATTGCTTTGAGACTCTCAGTGCCCTACTCGGGAAATACTCTCTGATAGACCTTCCCCACGGACTCGTGTGGCGGCTGCACGTGACGCTGTTGGTGAGAATGCCTGAATACCCCACGCAAGCCCAAATCAACGAGCTTTGGACGCTTCAAAAAAAAGATTTGGAAACAGATACTCCCACAGACTTTTCTACGTCGCTGAAGCCCAGTTGGTTTGGAGCACATCCAGCGCGAATAACTGCCTGGGTTTCCGTCGAAATGTTCGACGGAATCGAAGTAGCCGTTGAAGGATCACGTATGCACGTTCGAAAGTCCGTATTCTCCGAAAATATCGAGGGTGGCAGACAATCACCAGCCTCAGATCGAGGAATACAGCCATCGAATATTTCAGCGCGACATGATGGGGATGAGGATTCAGCTGCTGGCGTCAAATTTAGAGTGCGCGATTCTGTCTCCGGATGGATAGGAGATATTAAAATGGCAACTGAAGGAGCAGAAGAGCGACCACCGTCAACGGATATAGGATCAGTTTATGAATCGGATCATACTGACGTTAACGCCCCAAGGGCCAAATAAGTACCTCGTGTAATAAATAGTAAAGGCAGAGATGTCTGGGTTCGATACTCCAAACAATTTTATTTGAAATTTTGTTTGATTGTGGCACGAGAACAGCGCAAGGTTTGGTGGAGAACTGAACCCTGTGTCGAGGTTTTTATTTTCTCGATTTCCAGAAAAAGAAACCAAAAAAAAAATCGATCATATCAGTTTAGGATGTCTGCGGCTGTATCTATTGCCGCGGATGAGTACCCCCTCTCGACCGTGCGAGACAAGTCGCACGCCGGCCTGCTTGAGCACCCCTCGTCCGAGATCCCGGGCTTCGACGTCTCCGCGGATTCACTTGCCCAACTCATTTCGCCGCACAAGGACCACGCACAGCTCGCGCATATGGGTTCCGCCTCGGGCATTCTGAAATCACTCGGCGTCGACGAGAATGCCGGCTTGTCGGCCAAGGACTCTGCAGACATCCAGCGTCGAAAAACAACGTTTGGACACAACAGACTGCCGGCTGTAAAGCCCCGATCTCTGTTTTATTGTGAGGATCGTGTCTGTTGCGATCATTCCCTGAAGGTTTTCCGTAGTTATGCTCAAAGCCCTCGAAGACAAGATCATCATCCTCCTATCGGTCGTGTCGTTGGTTTCCTTGGCCATCGGAATTTACGAAGACGTCAAAACCACAGATCCCAGTGAGCGTGTTCATTGGATTGAAGGATTTTCTGTTCTTGTCGCTGTTATAATTGTTGTTTTGGCGTCGTCTATCAATGGTGAGAAAATATGCACAGAATTTTCGAAGTAATGTTGGCCAGATCTTCAAAAGGAAAAGCAGTTTCGGAAACTGAACACTAAGAAAGAAGATCGATTCGTTAAAGGAGTCCGGGATGGGCAAACAATGTCTATATCAATTTACGATATAGTTGTTGGTGACATCTTGCTACTTGAGCCAGGCGACGTGATTGCTGCGGATGGAATATTTATTTCCGGAATGGGGCTGAAATGCGATGAATCATCAGCCACAGGCGAAACAGACGCCATTCGGAAGGGTCAGGGGCATGATTTGTTTATTGTTTCGGGAAGCAAGGTATGTGCCCAGAATTCCAATTAATGCGTTCTTATATTTGAAAGGTCACGGAAGGAATAGGAAGGTACGTTGTTACTGCCGTTGGAGAGCATTCGTTTTTCGGAAACATTATGATGGGTGAGAGCAAAAAGGTTCAAATCTACTTTCTGACGGAAGGTGACAGCCATGCGAACTGAGAATGAGGACACTCCACTTCAAGTGAAACTCGATGGCCTTGCTGAACGGATTGCTAAGCTCGGAACTTCAATGGCTATCCTGCTATTCCTCCTGCTGTTCCTCAAATACATTATCATGGTCCTCCGAACAAACGGCTTCGGCTCCGGTGATTCTCAAGAGTCTGGAACTGATGTCGCAAATCAGATAGTACAGATTCTTCTTGTATCCATTGCGATTGTTGCTGTTGCGGTACCCGAAGGGCTGCCCCTAGCCGTAACACTTTCTCTCGCTTATGCGACAACCAGGATGATGAAAGACAATAACTTGGTTCGCGTTTTGAGCGCTTGTGAAACCATGGGAAATGCCACTACAATCTGCTCAGACAAGACTGGAACTTTAACTCAAAATCGAATGACAGTCGTGACTGGAGTTTTTGGAAAAAATGCTCTCTTCGAAGGCGATGCCGAAATCGGGAGCTTGAAGACGAAGCTTCAAAATCTCGGCCAAGGGACAAAAGATAAACTGGAATCTGCTGATAGCGACAATGATTCCCCTGACCAAAACCAAATTGTCATTTCAGACGCGGGACAAGCCATAACTTCCCGTTCTGGAAGTTTGAAGCGTCCTGGTCCCTCTGGCACCGAGTTACTCGAAATCACAATGGAAGGAGTGGCGTTGAATTCTTCCGTTTTCGAAGAATTGAACCCTACCACTGGTGTTCCGGAACTAGTTGGGTCGAAAACGGAATGTGCTCTCGTGGAATGGTCTGAAAAGGCGGGATATGATTATAAGGCGATTCGCAAAAGCGACAACACCACAATCGTGCAGATCTATCCGTTTTCGTCGGAACGCAAGTCAATGGCTTCATTGGTGAAAGTAATTCGTCCCGATGGGTCAACAATCTATCGTCTGCATGTCAAAGGAGCGCCTGAAATCGTCATGAGATATTGTGACCGCGTTGTGCTGCTTCCTTTCGACAATTCGCCAACCGCAATGCTGGGCCGGTCTTCGCAATCCGATGCCTTGACTTCCGCAAACTCTCGTCGATTTGGAATTACCCCTGCCGTTGGATCTCGATCAAACCCATCGTCGTCTCTCGTGTACCCGTTGGACACCCGACTGAAAGCTGACTATCAGGAAATTATCGAATCGTTTGCCATAAGGTCTTTGCGAACAATTGGATTGGCTTTTCGCGATTTCTCTGCTGAAGAATTTGAGTCTGTTTTAAACGGTTCTTTGAAAGAAAAAGTTAAAGCCTCCAAGAAAGCCGAAAAGGAAGCAATGAAAGAGCAAGTCAAATCAAAAGCTCGAGAGGGATTGTTTGTTCCATCTCCTGAACCGTCGTCGGTTAGCTTGGAAGATCCTCCATCGCTAATGGCATTGCCAGCCGGAAATCTTGTGCGAACTTCAACCATTGGATCGAGCTCTCTGATGATTCCTACTGCACAAAATGGAGATGCGAGCTCGTTTGTTGAATCCCATCTTTCTGAAGAAGAGTTTCTGACCGACGTGGAAATTCTCTCTCATCCTCTTGCTTTTACCGAGTTCATTGGCAAGGGCCTTATCTTTGGATCAGTAGTCGGTATCGAAGATCCGTTACGGCCGGGAGTGATCGACGCTGTTCAAACTTGCAAGGACGCGGGAGTGTTCGTCAGGATGGTCACCGGTGACAACGTCATGACGGCCAAAAGCATCGCGACCCAGTGCGGAATTTACGAACGCGGTGGTTTGGTAATGGAAGGAGAGCAGTTCCGGAAGTTATCGCCGGAACGCTTGCTGGAAGTTGTCCCTAAGCTGCAGATTCTCGCGCGATCTTCTCCTCTTGACAAGCAACTTTTGGTTTCCACTTTGAAGAGTCTTGGAGAGACTGTAGCCGTAACGGGTGATGGAACCAACGACGGTCCGGCCTTGAAAATGGCCGATATTGGATTTTCAATGGGCATTGCAGGAACAGAGGTTGCCAAAGAGGCTAGTAGCATCATCCTAATGGACGATTCGTTCTCAAGCGTTGTCAAAGCTATTCTGTGGGGTCGCGCCGTTAATGACTCTGTAAAGAAATTTTTGCAATTTCAGCTTTCGGTGAACGTGAGTGCAGTGTTGATAACTCTCATATCTGCCTTGGCGGACTCGAATGAAAGCTCAGCTCTGTCCGTGGTCCAATTGCTGTGGGTGAACCTGATAATGGACACGATGGCTGCGCTGGCCTTGGCAACCGAATTACCCACTCAAGAGCTTCTAAAACGACCACCTGAAAGCAAAAAAGCAGCTCTCATCAGCTTTTCTATGTGGAAAATGGTGGTTGGTCAAGCATTTTTGCAGTTAACGGTCAATCTGGTGTTGTTATTTTCCGGGCCCTACTTGTTCGGTTTCCAAGAATTAATAGATGCGGGTGGAATCACTGGAAGCGGAACTTCAGACATTGTTGAATCCCAGAAATTGACCTTAAGAACTGTAGTGTTCAATTCTTTCGTGATTTTGCAGTTGATGAATCTCATCAAGTATGTAGTGGATTTCTGACTTCAATGTTGCTTATATTCCCTTTAGCTCCAGGCGTCTGGATAACACTTTGAACGTTTTCAAAGGGATCTTCAACAACCCTTCATTCTACGTTATTTTCGCGATAATTGTTGTCGCTCAGGCCATAATTGTTCAATTCGGTGGTGTTGTATTTAAAACTACCGCTTTGAACGGTCTGCAGTGGCTAGTCTGTATAATTGCTGGAGTTTTGACGTTGCCGTGGGGAATTATTATTAGATTGGTTCGGTTGCTTGCTTTGTTTCTAATTTTTCACACTCCTCCCAGATTCCAAATGAAGTTTTCAAAGCGATAGGATTCCAAGTTCATGACGACTATGTCCACAATGATTTGAACTACAGCTCTTTCATTATTGCAGATCAGTCGGTCAATCCCCAAACTGTTTCGGCACACTCGGCATTACCAGGAAGAAAGCCTTCGTACGTAAAATTCAAAGAATCTATGTACGTGTGGATTCGAGGCGGCAAAAGGCGAGAAGGAAGTATTCATAGCCGAACAAGCGAAACCGCACACCCGGCAGACCTCGTTGTGAAAGCATCAGGCCACGCGCGAAGGCCTTGATGAAATAAAGTTAAAAATTTTTGGTAGGTCAAGGATTTACCCAAAAGAAAAATGCCGTTCAAAGTATCACGGGAGGATCTTTCGCTTCTCGTGAGCCCAACGAAAAATCAGCAACAGTTGAGCCGGCTTGGTGGCTGCGATGCTATCCTTGCTGCTCTTTCTGTCGATCCGTCAGTCGGGATACATACCATTTCCAAATCGAACTCGACACGGAAGCTGCCAGTTTCGCATCTGTTGATATCTCAGCATAGCTCACGAAATGCTTCGCAGGGCCCTGCTCCGCTGACGCAAGTAACTGTTTTGAAAGGGGATATCACTGAACAGGAGCGACGAGACGCGTTCGGCGAAAACAAGCTACCCCCTGTTAGACAAAACACAATTTTTGATTGTGAGTTAGAAGCGATGTCTATTGTATCCAAAATTCTTTCGCAGATATGCTTGCCGCGATCAGTGACAAAATCATGGTGCTTCAAAAAAAAGCAAATGCTGTAATTTCGAAAATTAATCACGAACACAGATTTTATTGTCGACAGTGTCAATCGTATCTTTGTGCTTGGGGTTGTACGAAGACTATGGCCCGAACGCAGATCCATCGAATCGGATGCACTGGGTGGAAGGATTTTCGATTCTGGTAGCCGTTGTCATAATTGTTCTAGTTGCATCGATGAATGGTTATCCTTGCCAAACTTATCGCATTTAATTCTCTTTTCAGACTTGCAGAAGGAAGCAAAATTTCGAAAATTAAACAGCAAAAAGGAAGATCGCAATGTGAAGGTTTGATTAAAATAACAGGTCTTCATTGCTGACGGAACTAAGGGAATTCGAAACGGAGAAACTCAAATGATTTCGATTTACAGCATTCTGGTTGGTGACATCTTGTTGCTTGAACCAGGGGATGTTCTTGCTGCAGATGGAGTTCTCATCAGTGCAATGGGTCTCAAGTGCGACGAATCATCAGCAACCGGCGAATCAGATGCTGTGAAAAAAAGTCTGGATGAGGATTCAATTTTGTTGTCTGGCAGTCAGGTGATTGCGCACTTTACATATCCGTTTCTAGAATCGAAATAATCTCGAAGGTGATCGAAGGGATGGGAAAATATGTTGTTACGAGCGTTGGAGTGCACTCGTTCTATGGGAAAATAATGATGGGTCAGTGTTTGCGGAGATTTAGAATTCTAATAAGGTGACAGGAATGCGAATTGAGATGGAAGACACGCCTTTGCAGATAAAACTCGACGGTCTAGCTGAACGGATAGCAAAATTCGGGGCAGCAGGAGCCCTTTTCATGTTTATCGTGCTGATCAGCAAGTACGTTATCACTGTGCTCAAGGCAAACGGGTTTGGAAATAATCCGGATCAAGAAAATGGAACACAAGTAACGGCACAAATTCTGCTCATAATCATGCAATCCGTCGCCATAATTGCGATTGCGGTTCCAGAAGGACTGCCGCTTGCGGTAACACTCGCTCTAGCATATGCAACCACAAGAATGATGAAAGACAACTGCTTAGTTCGAGTCATTAGCTCTTGCGAAACTATGGGCAACGCCACCACTATTTGTTCAGATAAAACGGGAACTTTAACGCAAAATCGGATGACTGTTGTTGCTGGATCCATCGGCAAAAACGTCTCTTTTGACGGCGTTGATGAATCGCAAGGACTGATTGCGAAGCTGGCTTCTCTTTCAAAAAATCCTGAGTTCAATCCTAACCACCCAATCCCGAATTCGAAACGCAAAACGCCTGGTATTGACGGGGAATCACTGCTGTCAAGAATCGCGGAAGGGTTGTGTCTAAATTCGTCTGTATTCCAGGCTGATGACAGCGAGGGTAGAAAAATTTTCATCGGGTCGAAAACCGAGACTGCTCTAGTTGAATGGGTGAGCAGCTTGGGGTTCAGCTACTCACAACTGCAGGAAAATTCAAACATCGAAATTGTTCAGATGCTGCCATTTTCTTCCGAACGAAAACTCATGGCAACATTGGTGAAAGTATCCAACAGCGACGGGTCTGAAATTTACCGGATGCATGTGAAAGGTGCACCAGAAATTATTTTAAAAAGCTGTGATAGAATTGCGTTGCTGCCCTTTTTGCCGTCAAAATCGGTCAGTCACAGCGTTCCGGCTGTTGGGTCAAGATCAAACCCTGAAACCCCACTCATACATCCGCTTGATGCCAAATTGAGAAAAGATTGTACAGAAAAGATGGAAAGCTTTGCGCAAAACTCCTTGCGTACAATTTGCATTGCTTTTCGTGATTTTTCAGTTGCTGAGTTTGAAGATTTGGTCAACAATACGCTCCGTGATCGAATTCGGAAGCAATTAGTTGAACCTTCGCACAAACTGGAGGTATTATGTCCAAATGGTTTTTCTGCGGACTTGGTTCAATCATTCGAATCATTTCCTCCACTTCAGAAAAACGCGGACACAATGACCATGAGCGAATTACTATCGTATTCTGCGCCATTTATCGAAACTTTTGGAGTTGATTTAATTTGCGCATCAATTCTTGGAATTGAAGATCCTTTGCGGCCTGGTGTAGAGGATGCTGTAAAGCAATGCCAGAATGCAGGAGTATTTGTACGAATGGTCACCGGTGACAACCACACCACTGCATTGAGCATAGCCAAAAAATGCGGGATTTACCAGAAAGGTGGAATTATTTTGGAAGGCCATCAATTTCGAGTAATGTCGGCTCATGAAAGGGAGAAGATTTTACCGCGGCTACAAGTGCTGGCCAGGTCTTCCCCGGCCGACAAACAACTACTTGTATCCAGCTTGAAAGCGATGGGTGAAATAGTTGCAGTTACAGGAGATGGAACAAATGATGGGCCAGCTTTGAAGTTGGCTGATGTTGGTTTTTCAATGGGCCTAGCTGGAACTGAAGTGGCAAAGGAAGCAAGCAGTATTATTCTGATGGACGACTCATTTGCCAGCGTAGTGAAAGCAATTATTTGGGGACGATGCGTAAATGACTCTGTCAAAAAGTTTCTGCAGTTTCAACTGTCTGTTAACGGGAGCGCATGTGAGAAAATTGCCATTTCCTCAAATGATAATTTTTTTTTTTTCATTCCCAACAAGTGATTTTGACTCTCGTGTCCTCAATTCTTGATTCTGCTGAAACTTCTGTACTCACAGTTGTTCAACTTCTTTGGGTTGGGATTCTTCTAGAATTTTCTGTATTAACACCAACCTTAGGTCAATCTGGTCATTGACACATTAGCAGCGCTTTCACTAGGAACAGAAAAACCGATGCCGGATGTCCTCGATAGGCTGCCAGAGCATCGAAATGCGCCACTGATTAACTTCACAATGTGGAAAATGATCTTGGGCCAAGCCATTTTGCAGATCACAGTCAATTTGTGTCTTCTGGTGAATTTTCTCTTCCAAAAGTGTACATACTGACTGCCAACAGCTGGGTGGCGCCCAGTTTTTTGGTTTCACCAATTTGCTTGACGCAGGAGGAATCCTGGCGTTAAATCCATCTTTCGCTTCACCCGAAGCTTCTCAAGAGCGGTTAACGCTGAGAACAATAGTTTTCAACACTTTTGTGCTGATGCAAATGTTCAACCAAATTAAGTAAGGAAAATTTTTTTTTGGGATCTCAATCTTCGGTGTAGCTGCAGAAGAATCAGTTCTAACGTGAATATTTTCGTGGGAATATTTCAAAATCCTTTCTTTGGAAGTATCTTCGTTTTTGTTGTTTGCGTGCAAGCGCTTATTGTGCAATATGGAAGTATGACTTTCCAAACGACACCATTGAATGGATTTCAGTGGCTCTTCTGCGTTTTGGTTGGATTTTCTTCGATTCCATGGGGTCTCATAATCAGATTGGTGAGAAAGTCTCTCAGTTCAGCATGAACTGAAAAGCGTTGTCAGCTCCCGAACGAAATATTTGGTCAAAAACAGATTACTCCGCAATACACACAGCCCAATCAGCAGTCAGTGGAAATTTCCAACATGTTGGCACGTCAAGTTCTGGATCTAGAAGGAGTGCACCAGAGTACGAGCATTGCAGAACCACGAAGTCACAGAGGCAGCGTCAAATCGGAAGTACTTATTCCGCTAGGGCAGAACACATCCGAATCGTCATACCTCCATGATTTGCCCGTTCTAAACGTGCCAATGACGCAGTCACCCACAGCATTTGCTTATGTCAAAGCAGTCGAGGTACCCACAAGGTTCGGCTCATTGGATGACTCAACCGATATATCCCGGCGGCCGAAGATTTCTTCAAGTTCAAGCCATCTCGCTGCTTCGTCGCAAACGCAAGTTTACAACCTCTTACGAGGAAATTCGCGCAGAAGGAGTTCTGCAGCAGCCAAAAGGACTCTGTCAGTTTCACAGAATATGCCACCTTTGCCGCGGCATTTGAGCCAAAAAGAATAGAATTGTATTTTTAAAATATATCACGTTCACTAACTTCTGAATTTGACTGGTCTCTCTGACTGAAATATGATAGCAATAACAGGTACGCACTCCGAACTTCTGAATGTGAGGCCTCCAGAGAATGGCACAGAACATGAGACGCTTGAAGATTTTCGGTAAAATCAGAACATGATACAAAACCGGGCGCCTGCGGATCCGGCTCTTCTCCAAGTGCTGCTTGGCGATAGAAAGAAGGTACTTTGCTTGTTTTTAGCACAAGGGAAGACAACTGGCTGTTATCAGTAGGTAGAACTTCAGCATGAGTAATCGCAAAAATTGGTAGTTCCATTCGAAAGCAGAATCCCAGCTCAAGGACAGTCCATCGTATCAGGTTTTGTTCAGCTAAGACTTCCCAAAGTAAGTCGTTCACGGAAAGCGACAATCTACGCCAAGTTCCGATCGATATAGACACAGCCAGCACCAAATAACGTGAATACAAAGGCGAGATGGGTATTTGTTGGTCACTCCATTCCTGTTGCAATGAGGTCCCGGTTTGACTTTTTAACTTTTTTTCTTTTGCCCTTCGATTTTGAAACCATATCTGCAATTACCAATCAGTAGTCAGCCAATGTACGCTGTGGAATGATTAAATAGTACCTGTAGCGAGCGAGGGTTCATTCCAACCTTTTTGCAGATATCCAAACGTTCCTTCGCGTTGGGCTTGTTGTTTTCCAGAAAGATCTCTTCGAGCATTGAAACGGTGTCCTTCTTCGCATGGAAGCGCTTCGGACGACCGTCGGGCCTAAGCTCAATTGGAGGGCCGTATGGGCAAATGATGAATCTTGCTGGAGGCTTTTGCTGACGTGAGACGGAATGAATTTGATCGGACTGGGGTTCCAGGCTCTCGCTTGCCACAACGCTTTGCGGATCCGGCAATGAAGAACAGTCTGTAGTAAGTTCAGGCCTCCTGCACTCTCTAGATGAATGCATCACGGGCATGAGTCCGCCGCCGACTTCAGAGATGCTCATAAACGAGTTGCGATCCATCTCCGTTCGCTGGCACAATTTTTTCTGGAGACACAAAGTTTGCTGCCAATTTCTCTGCGTCTTCCATCACAGGGAAGTTGTGCCCTCGTTCAACTTTCATGTGGAAAGATCTGCGTGGACAAACGTTCGGCTGTGCAGCAACTACATCGCCGACGACATCAATCGTGTTCCGGCGACTGTATAACTCATTAGTGCAAAGAGTTCACCAGATTCAATCCTTTGAACCAACATGAATGCGGCACGAGACGAATCTGCACAATGTCTCCGATGGGAAGCTGAAGTTTTGGAATATCAGATGAAAATGTGATAACATTCTACTGTTTTTTCAAATCAACTTCTGCATCAATCCAAAAGGTATAAGTGTCGATTTCATTCTCAGAATCTTCATATGAGCTTTTTAGCTTAAGAAACCGGAAAAAAACTAAAAGAGGATATTTTGAAAGTACCGTTTGACTGGACACTCTTTCGCGCGCTCATGCTGCAGAATTTTCTGGCGCAGTTGCACTAGAAAGACACACTGAGATTTTGTACGTGTACACAGATTGTTGCAGTCCTCATCTTTTACTCTGACCAACAAACAAAGGCTTACAGCTCCGCAACAATGGTGTGCCATTCGTGGCCGTCGCGGAGGAGAAGAGTATAGGTTAGGCAGTGAATTCGCCACAAAATACCAATAGCAAGTAAATACTAACCAGGATTACAGGTATCAGCTCCTGATAGTCAATTCCTGGTGCCCTTTGGCACCAGCTCACAGACCGCAAATCTCACGGAAACAGCCTATATACCTGGAAAGTGTCAAGAGCATTTTCAGTACGCTTGCGTTTGCCGCAAGTCAACAAAGATTAGGAGGAGGTGATGGCCAGCATGCCAAACAAAAATGGTGGCAAGAACCTTCTTGTTTGCCGCTCACGCTGCCCTCGCAATGCCGCATCTGGCGCAAGTTGAGCGTCAGGTGATGTTGAACGGCCATGCCGATGGCGCTGTTGCGTTCCCCGCGGCAGTCCCTGTCGGCGGTTTCGATGGCTCGATTTCGGTGTGCGGTGACAACAGCGACACCTTCCATCCTACGACGCTTGCCATGTCACCGGATCCGCCGCAGCGCGGGCAACCACTCGATGTCACTGTTATTGGCGAATTGGACAGACGCGTCGAAGATGGCGCCTACATCAAAGTGGTCGCGAAGCTCGGTCTGGTCAAACTCTTCCAGGTTCGAGCAACCCAACTTCTTCACTTCGCAACTACATACAGCATGCAAATCAGGGCAACCTTGACTTATGCGAGGAATCGGGAAAGATAGGAAAACCTTGTCCCATTGAGGCGGGTCACCAAGAAGTTTATCACACTGTGGACAAGTTTCCGAGGGAACTTCCGCCTGTACGTAATGCAATGTTTGTTTGGGCTTCGTATTATATCTTCGATTTTTTAGGGCACATATGATGTGGAAGCTCGTGTTTTTCACGGAGATGGTCAGCAAATGTCATGCGTTCACGTAAGATTCAAGTTGTGATTAACGGGTTTGAGAAGCCGAAGTTCCTTCCAAGTTTGGGGCGAAAAAGAAAATATATTTGCCACAGAACTGTACAACTCAAAAAGTAAGAAACTCCGAATAGTCGAACGGGGCCGGAATACTGAATTCCGCACCATGCGGTAGTAGCAAGTAATCCAGCGACAAAATATCAGAAGCCGGATTCCGATTCTCCGGCTTCGAATTGATCTGTCGAGAGTTGTCCATAGCGGCAAGAAAGGCTTCCAACCCACACAAACTCAATGGCACTGCAGAGCATCCTTCTTCCACATCTCCTTCTTGGTTCCGTCCGCTAAAAAGCTTAGTCTCGGCAGCAAAGAACCAGTGAATTTTGCCTACAAACCATCCATTCCACTGTTACCTGCGCAGCGCTGGCATACACCTCGTGGCTTGCAAGCTTCTCGCAAAATGTTGGAAACTCATAACTGCTAACTTTCAGAGTGGACCTGAGAACTGTCGACGCGCATTCGTTGGGATGTCAGCAACGGGGCTGCCATGCCAACTTTGCGAATCTAAAGCAATCGAAGGCCACCAAAAAAGAAGCAGAAAAGGCTTCCAAGTTTTGGAATCAGACAGTACAGCCAGAAGGGATACGCCTGAGGACGCTGGATAGATAACAGCTTTTGGAATGTACGGTCGAGTCAGGGTCGGCTTAATTCGAAAGTTCAGCGATATCTACCGAAATCTACGAGCGCTGCTGGCTCGCCAAGACTAAGAATAGCAGACGGAGGAAAAAGGGGTGTATCAGGGGAGCTAGCAGAGTCCACGTTAGGGAAAGAATCTCCAGATGAAGAAACCGTGGGTGACGGAAGCAGGTTTTCCACGCCGAGATCAATGAGGTTTGCAGTAGACAATGTAGAAGACAAATCACCATCGGAAGAGGCTTGCTTGTTGAGTTGTGCCCGCAGAATCTGGTTTTCGGCTTCCATAGAAGCCAACCGTGCCTTCAAAGCAGCATTTTCCACCTCAAGCGCGTTGAAGCACTTGCGCTTCCTATCCCGCGACGCCTGAGCAGCAATACGGTTTCTGACAATTCTGAACCTACAGGTGAGCTTTCATTTCAGATACAGGGGACAACGAACCTGGCTTGTTTAATGATATCTCGTTGGGCAGGATCTCGCTTGCCTTTGCTGGTGGCTAGGGCATCTGCGTACAAATCGGGATCGATTCCAGGAGGGGCCACAGTGAGGTCGTGAGCAGAATCATCATCCTCCTCCGCCGACTCAGCGTTTGGCGAAGGATGGCGCCGCTTCTTGCACAGGGTAGCGGCGGGGCGAGCGGCGGGCAGCACGCAATGGGCGACAGTCGGCGGAGGAGGCGAGAGGGAGGGCGGCATGTGTAGTTGGGATTGAGTTGAAAAGCTGCGGGAGATCAGAATGTTGGCTTTTGTTGGGAACTCGCAGGGCGTGGAGCATTCTGATTGGCTGCGTTCTCCCGGCGGCGGTGTCTTCCCTGTCATTCGCCACAACCTGTCACTGCCTGAACCGCCAGCTGAATCCACGCCCAATCACCATCCGTCGTTCCGCTTGCTCCTGCTCCGGATTGATACAGTTTATCGCGCCACCCGTCCAAACCTGAAATATTTATGAAGTGCAACTTCTGCAGCCCGCTCGGCTGCGAACGAAATTTCTCCTAATCCTGAGGTGGTGTTGCACATATTGTATTGGTGCGCGTCTTTTTTCCAATTACTCTCCACTTTCTTCTGGTACTTCTTCGAAAACAGTCTCGGGTCCTTCCCAATTCGCAAGTTGTTGGCTTTAGAAGGCCAAATCTTCATTCCTGAAAGCTTTGGTGCACTTAAGTTTCCTCACTTCAGTTTTTTACGGAGAAAAATCGCCTTTCCGTGTTGCGCAGGAGTACCAAAAAATCGGGGAAACAGTTTCATGATCCACCACAGCAAAGGCTCTGTGTAAAGTGAGAGCTTCCGCCGTTTGCGGCAAGTTCTTCCCGTTGTCATTCTCCATCAGGCGTTCGTTGTGTCCTGAATTTTTCGAAGATGGAATGAGGGCGAAGTACCAATGGGTCCTGTTGGCGAAAGGAGGAAACGAAATGAAGCAGTTCTCTGCGGGGATGGTTACCGCTTATAGGCGTGCTATCTGAGCAGAGTTTAATGTACCACGGCAAGCGCTTGATTGTGCCACCGTAGCGCCAGAAAATTTTAAAAGAGTAAACTTCACGCAAACACCTTGTCCATTTTGATGAACCACACAATTCTTCAAACACAGACGGAGGACAAAAACAAAGGGTCTTCTCCTTTTTCTCATAAGATCTGGCTCTTAGCGCGGGTCTTTTTCAGTGCCAGCAGCTTTGGCAAAATCTCGTTCAAAGCTCGCACCTCGCCCTTGGATTTGGTGTTGACATCGTCGCGGTTGCGCACATTGACGCTCTCAGACTTCTCCTCTTCCTGGCCGACAACGAAAATGAAGTTGAAGTGCGCGACTTCGGCGTTCCGGATTTTTTTGTTGAGCGTCAAGTCCGAGTCATCGCACTCCACGTGCAGACCGGCCTCGTGCAAGCGCGCGCGCACGTCCTCCGCGTATTTGTTGGATGCCTGCGACACTGGGATGATGACGACCTGGAACGGGCTGAGCCAGAATGGCCACTTGCCGGCGTAGTTTTCCGTGAGGATGGCGAACATGCGCTCGATGGAGCCGAGAATCGCACGATGGATCATTACAGGACGCTTCATGACCGACCCAGCGCGCTTGCCCGTCTCTGGGTCGATAATGGGCTCCTCTGACACATACTGGAGCTTGAACCTCTCCGGAAGCTGGAAGTCCAACTGGATTGTGGCACACTGATGATTGCGACGCATTGCGTCCGTAAGCTTTATATCGATCTTGGGTCCGTAGAACGCGCCGTCACCGGGATTCAGCTCCCAGGGGTACCCGGAGTCGTCCATCGCCTTGGACAAGATAGACTCCGCCATGTCCCATGTGGAAATGTCGCCTAGGAACTTATCCGGCCGCGTGGACAGTTTCATGCTCCACGTGAAGCCGAACACATTCTCGTACACTTGCTTCAAGAAGTCGAACGCCCCTTTCATTTCGCCAGCGAGCTGTGCAAACATATTGTCAAACACTTCATATGTCTGGCAGATGATCAAACCTGTTCGATCGTGCAGAAAATATGGGCATCGTCTTGTTGGAATCTGCGTACACGAGTGAGACCCGACAACGCGCCGGATGCCTCATTGCGGTGAATAACTCCAAAATCTGCTAATCTCAAAGGCAAATCACGATAACTACGATCCCTGTGGCCAAACATTAAGCAGTGCCCAGGACAGTTCATCGGTTTCAACGCAAATTTGTCCTTTTCGACGTCAAAAGTAAACATGTCATCCTTGTAGTGCTGCCAGTGTCCACTTGTTTCCCATAATTTTGAATTGTACATGTTTGGAGAAATAACCTCCTTGAAGCCACGCTTTCGGTACTCCTCCTAAAAACGTTGTAAGTGACAATAAATGTTGGAGAAAGTCAAACCCTTTGAAGATCCAGCAAATTATTGTAAATAACAGCACCATTTGGTTGCCAGAAGGCAGTTCCGGGACTAAGGTCGTGGAAAAAGAACAACTCTTGCTCAACTCCAATTTTTCTGTGATCACGTTTCGAAGCCTCTTCCATGAACTGCTTGTATTCCTTCATCAGTTTTACGTCAGGAAACGATATCCCGTAGATTCGTTGAAGTGAATCGTTTTTGGCATCTCCCAAAAAGTACGACGACGAATTCTAAATTACCAGGTTAACTCACTCAAGAATCGCGGAATCCACTAGTACTTACTTTCGTGACCGCCAGAGCCTTAATACGGCCTGTATCCGGGATGTGAGGACCGTAACACAAGTCGATCAATGGTCCGCAGCGATAGACCGTAGACGATGTGCCATCCGGAATCTTGTCTTTAATAATGTGAACCTTATATTTGTTGTGCTAACGTGAAATAGAACAGAATTAAGAACCGTTGTTGCACAGAGTTGAACGGAATTCAGCACCTGGAACATCTTGAGTAAATTCTCCTTCGTCATCACCAGCCTCTGGAATGGTTGCTTCTCTTTGATTGTGCGCGCAGACAGTGCTTCGATCGATGGGTAATCCGCCTGAGTGACGCTGCGCTCCATCGCCATTTCGTAGTAGAAACCTTCTTCGATTGGAGGGCCGATGCAAAGGTGGCAGCCATAGTGCAGCTCGCACGATTCGCCCATCACATGCGCGGAAGAGTGCCAGAACACCATTTTGCCTGTTCGGCGATTGCCATACGCAACGATAAATAAAATAAAATAAAAACGAAAAAGAAAAAAACCGGGAACCTTCGTCCTTTTCAAAGTCCAGTAGTTCCATCTTGCACGAGGCTTCCAGAGGACGCACAAGATCCCACAGTACACCGTCAACCTGGTGGTCCACCAGCAGTCAGCGCGGCAAAGTTGAAAATAGGGCACCTTTGCGATCACAACACGCTCTGCCAGTGATTTGCTGAGCGTTCTTGCAATGTCCATCGGGCTCGTTTCCCAAGCAGTCGCGTCCATGTCGCGGCCGTCCGGTAGAACAACCTTGATGGGCACTCGCGGCTTGGCTGTGTGTGGGTTAGGTAGTGCATATCGGGCAAAGACAACTGTTTACCCGCAATCTCGGCATCGTACTCCTTCTTCAGTTCGTCGAACATGTCGATGCGCCATTGGATGTACTCCGGGCGTGGCGAAACCTGATGAATCCGAGTAAGGAGAAGCGAACTACAAGATTGTTACAAGATTGTTACCTCGAGCGGGTATTCCCCGGCAACAACGGTCTTCGCGGGCTTGCTCTTCTTTTGTTGCTGCTCCTGCTTAGGCTGCTTGGGTTGCTCATTCGTGCTGCTGCTCATTGGTGCTGCTGGTGTCGACGTGGACGTATTTGGTTGCCAGCTCCACCCGCTCCACACAAAGTCGCCTTTTTCGGGCATTCAACGAAAATGCTTTTCTCCGCCCGCTGCTTCTTCATGAATAAATCACCATCCTACGTTGCAAATAACGGAATAGATGTAAATCTACCAGAATGCTTTCCACCTCAAATCACTCCGAGCAGTTGATGCTCGACATCCATGTCAGACAGGTTTTGAAAGGCAGAGTTAACGTACTTGAACAAAGCGTTTCCCAAACATGTGCTGAAAATATCAAAGAACTCGCTGTTTACGAGCTGCATATTTACAAACATTTTGATGGCGCTGCTGTCTCCGAGCCTTTCCATTTTAACCCTTACAAGCTACCCAACCAGTTCGAAAAAAATTATCCATCGTCTGCGTTGGATATCTTTTGAAAAACTGGGGTTTGGACAGGACCGTCCTTTCTAGCGGCAATAAATTCTGAATACCTTTTGTATTTTCCAGCCGGCGATACAAAAGATTTCGCACAAAATTTTCAGTTATTTTTATTCAGACCTAGGAGACGGCTGCTTTTGAAAAAATTTGGGGAGCTTCAAATTGTTGCGTTGTGCGGCCCAATCTGAGGGCGTGCATTTCTCCTGTTTGAGAACACAGTCTCAAAGAACCAGCACATCTCCAATCAAAAAAGATTGCAAACTGACAAGGAAACATTGAGTGCGAGAGAAAGAGTCGGGCTATTATTTACGAATACCACGGAGGGCAACAGAAAAAGAAAAGAGAAAAAAAAACAAAAATTCAAATCACCACTGCAATCACCATGCAAAACCGGCAGAAAGCATTTTATCCGAAATGAATCTTCCACAACTCACGAACAGTGTTAGAGCATGTTGCGCTTTGTCATGTTGTCATGAATTATAGTCCAGAGAGTCTTCAACTCCTTTGAAGGCAGTTTGGACAGCTCCTTTCGCGCTTCATTCCGTTTCAACGATAAATCATCACGCGGAGGTAAAAATGGCTCTGATACGCAGTCAGAGAAACTTAGAACAGAGACTTAGTCACCAACCCTTTTTCTCCTTTCGCCGAGTGATCTCGTCGAAAACATCCGCAGTTACCTCAGCCAGTTGTTCGTTGGTCAATTTGGCTATTCGATTCCGCCAAGCTACTACGTTTGGTGCTTCGGCTTTGTCTGGAACGTTGGCAGCGGCATCTTCGAGCGGTAGTTTCCGTCTGGTGTGAACTTCTGGCGGCTCCTGCACTTCAGAAACAGGCTCGGCGGCGGTAGCAGCAACTGCAGTACCGACAGCATCTGTTGTGTTCAATACCACCCCAAGGGCTTCGCGTCTGGCTACCTCCTTTTGCATATCATCCCAAAACGCATCTAAATCGACTGATGTAACTCTTCGCAGAAGTGAGAGTCGTTCGCCTTGCATGGGAGTGACCTGCGGAACAGGCGGAACCGACACCGAAGAAGCAGACGACAAAATTGGGGCTGTGTTAGCAACTGCCGTAATCCCGGAGCTGACCGCTGACGGAATCAAACGCCGTTGCGTTTGATTCGACACTCCATTCGTCAATGATGATCGGCCATCCTCCCGACCGCTGCCACCGCTGTTGCGAACCGCACTTTCAACATCTGCAACTTCCCGCTTCGCTACTTCGTCGCTTGCGTCCGACGAAGTTGTTGAACGAGAATTCAACTCATTCCGCACATCCCGCAACAAATTGCTGAATTCCACGTCAGACAGGCTCGTCATTCTGTCGACAGCAACCACTCGATCCTCAGGAGTCATGTCAGCCGTACCTATAGAATCTCGAAGGTTCTGCTTGCTTTCTGAGCGTTGTATAGTTGCTGGCGTAGATGGCGTTTGTGGAGGAGATGCCGCAGCATTTACCGCAGGAGGTGACGTGGTAGCAGAGTTCGCAGCCACGGCGGCCGCAGCAATGAGCGGCAAAAGCTTCGTCGGGATGGTACTGTTACCGGCGTCCAACTGCGGTGGGATCGCAACTGGCGACAGCAGCGGGCTGCCAGGAGGTGTTCCCGACTCCCCCAAGTTATCACCACCATCAAATCTTTTTGGGTTTAGGGTGGCGGTTCCAAGGGTCAGGGTATTACTCCGTGAAATTGAAGTTGACGGAAAAATCACCGGATTGGCGGTTGTTGAAGGTGCAGTTGTGCTGGCTGTTCGGGAGCCGAAAATGTCAATTCCAGGAATATCCCGACGAATCGCTTCGCTGTGCAAGTCTGCAGCAAATACTTTGAACTTTTCGTTCGTCATGATAGCGATTCTTGCAGATGTGGTTGGAGCAACCGTGCGGATCTGGTGAGATTGGCTGGCGCGCTCGTATGTTGACAGAAGTGCACCGATTGGAGTTCGTCGACGATAGGCCTCGGCGCTTACCTGTCGTTGGGAGAGAATGAGTCAAACGTGGGCAGAAACCGTTTTAGACACACACACACACACCTGGGATGCTAGCTCCGCGAGTTGCGCATCCGACAAGCGTACAAGCCTCTCGGCAGCTAGAGTGGAAGAAGCAGAAGGCGCCGGAGACGATGACCGGATGGCTCTAGAGGCCACGCTGTTCGGCATTGGGCTCGCGCGCATGGACAAAGCGGTGGGGGCGCGGTTGAGGGTTTCGCGGTCTCTACTGCTGCTGGTAGGACGAGAGGGCAGTTTCGAGCCTTTGGAGGGGAAGATAGAACGCCCACGCAGATCGGGAGTAGGGGTGGGTGGGAGTGGGGAGTTGGCACGCAGCATCCCAGAGCGAGAGGGAGAGCGGGAGCGGTCTGAGGAGGCACGGGTGAAGGAGGCGAAGAAAGACGAGGAGTTCTTGCGCACGAGCCTGGCGGCAGCAGGTGCAGACTGTTGCTGCTGTTGCTGCTGGACGGGCTGGGAGGTCGGCACGGACGCGGAAGTGGACGCGGACGGACCGAAGCCGCCGACGACGCTTTTGAGCCACGAGCCCACGCGGTTCTTGTCGCCAGCAGCGGCGGTGGCGGCGGCGGGCTGGTGGGCGGGGCTCATCTGCACACTCGGCGCTCGGATTGGACAACTTGATGGATGATGGGATGGTTTCTTGTGCCGAGTTGGCCAAGGCGCCTTTATTCGCTCCACATGCCAGAACAACTACCAACAGCCAGCGGCCAACAGCACTAACAGCGTCTGACTACAGCTCAACGACTCTGTCTCCCAAAAGCAAACAAAAACAAAACAAAACAATCAACCGCCGAACAAAACAAATGAATGGATGCGTCCACAAACATCGCTACATATAACAACATGAACAGAGATGCCTTATTTTCGGAGGCCACACATGGTCACCTTTGACGAAACCGAAAAATTTTATCAGTGGCACCAGAGTGAGTCAATGCCGTTCGACTTGTGGATAGCGTACTGGCGAGCCAATGTTATAACGTGTAAAATCGGCCGTGAGAAGGTTCAACGAGGCCATATTCATCAGAAGAGTCAACTCACCAGTTGCATGGTACGGCTGCGTGACGCCATCGCGGGATCTGACGGAGACGCTGCGCCTGCAGCCTTGGCCGAACCTGCTGCTTCCGCCCGGGTCACCACTGACGAAGAAGATGCTCCAGCTACAAGAGAAAGGAACGGGTTGACTGAATAGACTGGCATTTTTGTGTTTTTTTTCAAGGAGGCACCTTCCCGACCCGGATTTTGCCGATAAATATCTCCGGAAACCGCCGACTCAGCTTTCTATCCTCACAACAAAGGTGGTTGCACGAGTGCGAAATAATTGATACGGGTGAGAAGTGCGAATGAGAAATGCAAGCATCAATCTAAGAGCCTTCAGTTTCATCGGAAAATCAAAGCAATTCAAGAAAAACAATTAACATCTGTTGCAAATTTGTCACTTGTGTAATCAAAACGCAACAGTTACTCCAGCAGCCGCACTTTCCTTTCAATGAGTGTCCCCATGTTCGGAATACTATGCAGACAGACACACCCACGGAAGGAAAGTTGGGATTCGAAATTTGAGGGAAAACTTGTAAACGACCGAAAATAAAAACAACAAAGCAAAACAAACTCACCAAAGACATTGTGCGATCTCTGGACGCATGCGGCGACATTGCACTGGAACGCTTGATGTACGACAGCGACATGGATCCACCTTGCACGCTTGGCGAACCGACTGGGGATTTCGTACCCGGCGATCTCATGGCTCTTTCCCCAGCTGAGGAAGATGAATTGTTGTTGTTGTTCAACGATGACGACTTGGGAGATCGGATATCGATAGCGGCGGATGGACTGAAGTTTGTGCTGAGCTTCAACATATTTTTGATGTTCCTTCGGATTGAGGGCGTTTCGCTTGTATTTTTTTTTTTCTTGTTGCCAGTTTTGGTGGAGATTATTTTTACACGGAAATGAATCGAAGGTGGCACCCGCCGTTGACCGGATTTGCATCATTTCGCGACGGCTGTGTTGTTTACCACATAAAAGCACCTTTCATGCAAGATAAGATAAAGCAGGGTTATGCACTTATTCCTTTTTTTTCCTTTTACTGCATGGGTTATCAAGTTCAAGGGAAACGTAAGTTAGACACACTAAAATAAAATGCGTGTTGCAGAAACGATCTTTTTGTTCACTCAAGGAATGAAACTTTGGAAGAATAGGCACTCGGATGTACGTTAAATCGGTGGCACGTTGCACACCGATCACGGTTCATTCAAGTTGACAAACAGCAATACATCGAAAGAAAGAGCATGGTGCGATCTCAGTGGAGACTGGGATTATGGGCTGGAGCTTTTGATGAAACTCACAGTATCAAACCTCAATGGAAGATGAGGAAACCGAGTAGGAATGGCAACGGAGAGGATCGGATACCGCGCGCACGAGCACCTATTCTGGCAGTGATTTGCGTGGAAGGTTGGTGGATACGCTCATGTTCACACTGCGCGCAAACGACAAGCTAGGTGCAGGGACAGGACCGCTCTCTCACTCTCATTGATGGCTGTGTGTGTGTGTGTGTGCACAAAGAGTGTGAGAGTGTGTTGGCCGTGCCACCCGCGGGTGTTGCCTTTTTGTCTTGTCAGAAAACCGCACTCGCCACCGGCGTCCAAGTTCCCCTCGTCCCCTCCCTGCCTCCCTGTCCGTTCCCCATGAAGTTGTCTGCAATTGCCGCCTGCGTGGCCCTCGCTGCATCCGCCGTCTTTGCGGCTCCGGCCCCTGCCCCGCCTGGCCCCGTAGCACCGGCCGCGTCGCCAATCCCTGGCGCTCCCATTCCCAACCAGGTGCCTCCCTCCTTCATCCCTCATCCTTCCTTCCTTCCTTCCCTCACCTCCCCACCCATCTCTCTGCTACTGTCCTCCATCCCATCCAACATCCTAACCTTCCCACCCAAAATTCAAAGTACATCGTCGTCTTCAAAAAGCATGTTGATCCCGACGCTGCTCTCGCCCATGAGAACTGGCTAACTACTCTTATGACGACTACTCCTTTGACCCCCAATCCATTGGTTGTTCAAGATGACGACACAGGTGTCTCCTCCATTGCAAAGCCCTTCCCGGACTTTGATATTATCCGCCGGTATGCACTGAGCAGCTTCAAGGGATACACCGCTCGGATCCCTGAGATCGTTGCGAAAAGCTTGAAGGTGGGGAAAAAAAAGCAGATTTTGGCTCAGGTATTTTTTCTCAGAAACTTCCCGAAGTTGCCTACGTGGAGCAAGACCAAGTAATGTCTATTTTGGATGTTCAAAAGAACCCTCCCTCTTGGGGCTTGAAGGTGATCTGCGGTTTTTTTTTAAAAAAAACAACGAAAACATTACTAAGCAATATTCTTTCAGCGTATCTCCTCTCGGACATTGCCACTTCCTGGATCGTACGAATATCCTGACAGCGCTGGCGAAGGAGTTGACGCGTACATTATCGACACTGGATGCCAGGTTGCTCACCCGGAGTTCGAAGGCCGTGCCAAGGTTGGCAAGTCCTTCAGCACCGACAACAACGATCGTGACGGTAACGGTCACGGAACACATGTTTCCGGAACTGGTAAAATTCCCGCCCTTTTTGTTGTATTTCTAACTATTTCCCTCAAAAGTTGCTGGTGCAACGTTTGGCGTTGCAAAGAAAGCAAACCTCATATGCGTCAAAGTCCTTAACGGGCAAGGTAGTGGTAGCAACAGTGACGTGATTGCCGGTATTGACTGGGTCGGAACTCATGCTCCCACTACTGGCCGCAAATCTGTGGCCAATATGTCTCTTGGCGGTGGTGCATCGGCAGCTCTCGATGCAGCCGTCAGAGCCGTTATTGAAAACGGTGTTGCCATGGCTGTTGCCGCTGGTAACAGTGCCGGTGATGCCTGCAAGCTGTCGCCTGCAAGAGTACGGGAGGCTTTGACGGTTGCAGCATCCGACAAATACGACAAACTTGCCAGCTTTTCGGAGAGAGGTAAATGCGTGGACATTATCGCTCCTGGAGTGGACATCACCTCCAGGTATGCCCTGGTTAAAGACCTGGATTTTTCTTGACTCCTCAATGTATCAGCTGGAACAACGGAAAAGATAACACTATTTCGGGTACTTCCATGGCTTCGCCGCATGCATGTGGTGTCCTTGCTCTCGCTGTTGGTGAACGGAACTTTTCGAGTGTGAAGGAGCTGAATGCGTATGTTGTCGCGATCGGAACAAGAAAGACTGTTTCGAATGTTCCAAGTGGTACACCAAACGTACTTCTCTATGCCGACGTCACATTGGATGCTCCAGAGCCAAATCCGGAAGACCCAGAAGATCCACCTGTTCGTTTTTGAAGTTGCTGTATGTTTTTGGCTTACTTTAATTGCACAATAGGAGGACCCGGAGGACCCTGATGAACCAGGCGAAAACGTGTGCCCGTTCCCGAAATGCTTGATTGACCCATCGTGCACTTCGTGCTGCTTTGAGGGAGTGGACTGCTGATGGGCTAGGTTTTTTTGATTTTTGTTCTGATTTTTGCTCGGGAAAAATAAATATTCAAAAGCACCTGAATTCTGGATGCATTCGAATGTGCACACACTTTTACTTGTTGAATCCGTGCAAATTCAGACAGATCTCGTCAATAGGGTTGCTCACTGACAGAACCTGCGTAAGTGTTGGATACGTAATTTCCGCAGGATATCCTGCGCGCGCCAAGGTGGCTCAGTTGCACGCCCATACGTTCGTGATTCAGAATTCAGAAACCATGGTGAACGGATTTTCGTCCTACAAAAGCACGATGTCGATGCTCGCCCTGTGCGTGGGCACCGCCGCCTTAACCGCCCTAACATTTGGGTACCACCTCGGTGAAGTCAATCAGCCGCGTGCTGCGATGGTATCTTTTCTTTTTCTGTTCGAAACGATTTAATTCAGTTTTAAGAGCGACTGCCCCAATCTGCCACTACCACTCCATGCATTCGGACTGCCGGACTGCATTCCCATGACCGACGTGCAGTGGGGCCTATTTGTATCTGTGTTTCTTCTGGGTGGGACCGCTGGTGGCCTATCCGGAGGCGCACTTGCAGCGCGTCTTGGCCGCCGCAGACTTCTCTTTGTCAACAACGCGCTGCTCATCACATCCGCCCTCATCCTTGCAAGCGCGTCGAATTTTTTCTGGCTTTGCGCTGGCCGTGTGCTCGGCGGTATCGGCGCGGGCATAGGAACTGTAGCAGTGCCACTGCTCATCGCGGAGCTCAGCCCAGTATCCCTGCGTGGATCCCTCGGCGCGCTCAACCAGCTAGCCATCGTCGTCGGTATTCTTACATCGCAGACGCTTGGTGTGCCGTTGTCGGCACGCGAGGACTCGCGTTGGCGCGTGCTGTTTCTCCTTGGTGTGGCGCCGCCCCTCGTCCAGTGCGCGCTACTGCCGTTTTGCGTCGAATCGCCGCGCTGGCTCGTCGCAAACAGACTCATCCCCGACGCGCGTCACGCTCTCCAACGTCTGCGTGGCGCTGCATCCGCGGACGCTGTTGAGGACGAGCTCGCCGAACTGGTGGCTGCAAACGGCGGCGGGGGCTGTTCCACTGCGCCCGCCGCCGGCACTCCCCGCGGACGGTCGTTGTACCGGGCCGCGGAAAACGGGGATGACCAGGAAACTGGTGGGCTTATGGAGCGCGCTCTTACCCCGCCACCCGATGCCCGCCCGTCAGACACCCGCAGAGCCGTCCCGTCATCTGTTTCCGTTAGTCAGCTGTTTACGATTCCTGCACTCAAACGACCGTTGCTTGCTTGCATCGGTCTGCAAGTAACGCAGCAATTCAGTGGAATCAACGCCGCCGCGTTTTATTCGACCACTATTTTCAATCAGTCTTACCCGCCCGATGTGGCAATCCAGTTGACTTTGCTTGTCAGTTTTGTGAATGTACTCGCAACACTGGCGTCACTGGTTCTCATAGAAAGACTTGGCCGCCGCTACTTGTTGCTCGCTTCCGAGCTTGGTATGATGGGTTGCGGGCTTGTGATCTTTTTTGCAGTGCAACTCGAAGCGTCGCCTATTTTCGTTGTTGCTGGACTGATGGGATTTGTCGGATTGTTTGGGATCGGGCTTGGGGCCATTCCGTGGCTTATCCTCCCTGAATTAGTGCCAGGTTATGCTGCTAACACAGCCGTATCTGTATGCAGCGGTTTCAACTGGGGATGTAGTTGGTTTGTCGCGTTCATGCTTCCAATTTTGATAGGAATCAGTAAGTTCGATTTCAGATTGTTCATATAATGACTTTTATCTGAATGACATTGTGCAGTGGGATACAACATATTCCCGATGTTCTCGGTGTTTCTCCTCATGTCTGCTTGGTTTACGCATAAATTTGTTCCAGAAACAAAAGGTATGACTCCCGAGGAGGTGTCGAGAGTGAATGGATGGATCTGATTGTGAATTTTCAATTTTTGGTCTTCGCGCCCTGCGATATGTCGATGTGAAAAAGACTCCAATTTTGTTTCCAACTCCTTCGAGAAAACGACCACCTTCACAAAGCAGGCGACTGCCATGTTGACAATGCGTGCAATTTCAATCAGACCCGCCAGAACTGGCAGGAGAACCGCCACACAAACGTACTCGCGCTGAATAAACCCGGCCCATCTGCGCGGTGATACACCCGTTAAGAAAATTGGTGTATCAATGCGCCAGAACAGAGGGTGTCCTGACCCCTTGCAGTGCGTCATGCACGTTGGGCGGATGCTTTGGGCGCCAAATTTTTTCCTCGGCATTGAATAGGTTAATTTCGGCGTCCAAGGAAATAAAGGTAAAATGGATTAAAAAAATGAAACTTTTTTTTTTGATTGGAATCAAAGTGATGAAGCACATTGTCGTGCCTCTGACGGTAGCCACATTTGCGGCGGCGTTGACTCAGCCCGGACTTCCCGACGGATGCTTGGGCAGCTGTACGTTGTAGTTTTTGCGCCAGTCATCGCCTACAACACCTTGCCAGTCCCAGACTATCCCACTTGCGTCGCTCAGAATTGGTCCATAACTACCCCTGATCCTTGTTATCCTCTTGATGGAAACCCTAGGTTGGAGTTTGCTGCTGTTGTTTGGCTTTCGTTGGGTCTCTAAGTTCCAATTTGTTTTTTTAAGACCTGGTCAGCAAGTCTATATTCACGACGAGCTCAATTTTTGCATTGGATTGCCAAACCCGGACTCCTTATACCTGGTAAGAGGGCGAGATATATCATACGTAGTAATGCTGAATTGGTTTTGCAGCAAGAAACATACTACAATGTCGGCCAACGGCCGACAATATTGAACGCTGAAGGATACATTCGAGCATTTTGCGTTGGAAATTACCTCCCGACGGATGCACTCAAAATTCCGGATGGAGGGATCCAGTCGGCTCATGTCATTGTGACCGATGACTACTACCAAGTCTGGGGATTCATGGATTGCGATGCCCTCAACATAGACTGCACAATGACATCGCCTTTTTCTGATTCTGGCCAATGTAAGAACATTGCTGTGTTCTTTTTCTGTATTGATTCGTACATAGATGACAATGTTCCCTATCACGCTTGTGGCAAGGTAACAATTCTTGGTTTTAAAAATTTTTTAGTTGACACATTAACAGGAGCCCTATTCTGGAGTAGACGCATCGTCGACCGGAAATCCAGGGTACAACTATTGGCTGCAACAAGCAGGACACGGCGGTACTGGCGAGGATGGAATGGACAGACCGATTTATTGCATGAGAGTTTGTAAATCTTCTGACAGCTGTCCTGCCACTCTAGACAGGTCTGGATGCCATACTACCATGGGAATTGACTTCACTACTGCGGATGGCTTCAGTTTCCAAGATAACCGCTCGGGGTCTAATAGCTCGATCGTCACAACCGAAGCGTCCGTTCCAACAACCACAGCCGTCAGCAGCACAACAACGACAGCTGTTAGCAACACATCAACCGCGACGACAATCTCTTCTGCATCCGCTAACGTGAACACCACATTGCCTTCCAGCACCAAAACGACGAAGGAATCTTCCGTGCTGCCAGGATTAGCACTCATCTTGTTTGCTGTTCAGCTCGTTGTTTGAAACTTTGCCTCTTGACTTGCTAAAACAATAATAATTTTGAAGATTTCTTTTCTTTCTTGTTATCGAATCGCTGGCACTGGCCTGCCAGCGGAGACTGAACACTGCATTATTGCGTGCCTTCATTCGCAGTTTTGCAGCACTTCTGCTGTCGCGCAACTTGCTTTCAAGTCGACGACAGGGCCGGCCATAATGCTGGTGCCTCGCTGCCAAGTTCAACTATCGTAAGTGCAAGGCGCCTCATTCGGGAATTTTTCTTTTTATCGAAATGTCGACGCTGGTTGGCCGAGCGGCGTTAGTCTGCGCCGCGTCTGCGCAAACCTGCCGGCGCTCAATTGCAACGCACGCGCAACGGCATCTGCAGTCACGGTATGCATTGCCGCAGGTGCTGCTCTCGCTGCGATCGTTCTGTGCATCGCCGGCGGTCCGCGCGGGCGCCCCTGCCGTCAACCTAAAAGATGCCATAGCGAACAACCAGCACCTGCTGTCACGCATCACCAAGGCCATGCAGATCGTGAATGACCAGGAGGATTGGGTCAGCATCAGGCAAGAGCTCGCGGGCCTCGAAATGGAAAGCAAGGTTTCTTTTCCTCTGTTCGGTGTACTTTGCTCGATTGACCGCGATGTGGGGGTGTTTCAAGGACGAGTCTCTGTGGGAAAGCAGTCCGAAACGTGCTGTCGAAGTGCAGAAGCGGATGTCGGCGCTTTCTGACCGGCTCGAAACCTTCGATGGATTCAAATCGAGAGTGCAAGAGTCCACTGGCATGTTTGGTACACACACATATTTTGAAGAGTTTCTCTCTCGTCGCTGACATCCATAAATCAAGAAATGGCAAGGGACGAAAGCGATGCTGAGCTTTGCGCCGAAGTTCACACTGATTTAGATCAACTTTGCCGAGAAATCGAAAAGTACTCGATGCAGATTCTGATGTATAATGCATCTTTTCGAATTTCTTAATTTTAACTAATCGATTGGCACGATATGTTTCCTGTAGGTCGAATGCATCCGACAAGTGCAGTTGCTTCCTTGAAATACGCGCTGGCGCCGGTGGAAATGAAGCTTGCGATTGGGTGACCATAATCTCTCGGATGTATGAGAAATGGGGTAATAGCGAAGGCTACAAAGGTTTTTTTTACTTTTATTAATTTCGTTTGTGAGTGACTGTTTGACATTGCCCTAAGTTACCATTCTGGACCAAGTTAAAAATGAAGTCGGAATGAAAGCGGTAACTTTGCAAGTCGCTGGAGATTATGCGTACGGATGGTGTAAGTACGAAACAGGTGTTCACAGGTTTGTTCGGATTAGCAAGTTTGGGGAAATGGTATGCGTTTAGTAAGAAGCCCGCATTTGAATGATCTCTTTGCCACAGAAACGACAAACATCCTTTGTGATGGTCCAAGTGTTTCCACTGGACACCGATAGTGCTGATGCGAATGCTCAATCGTTCTTGAACGTCGAAATTTCGGCACAAGATATCAAAATGGAAGTTATGCGCGCGCAAGGGGCTGGCGGTCAACATGTTAACAAAACCGAAAGTGCAGTTCGGCTCACGCATATTCCCTCCGGAATCGTCGTGTCCTGTCAAAACGAAAGGTCGCAACTCCAAAACAAGGCCATGGCGATGCAAATGCTCAAATCCAGATTACAGCAACGGCGTAAAGCGGAACAGGCACAACTGAAAGCGGACGCGCATTCTGCCCTTCCCGAAAACGCCTGGGGCAATCAGATCAAATCATACGTGATGCAGCCGTACCAAATGATAAAGGACTTGCGAACTGGCTACGAGCGGTCAGATGTTGATAACGTTCTCGATGGAGACTTGCAGGGGTGAGTGAATGACTGTTGAAATTAGTTAGTGAAAGTTCGTTGCCCACAGCATGCTTGAGGCATCAGTTTTGTATTTCAATAAAAAAGAAAGTTGACCTGTCAGTAGTTCATGTTTTTCACTTTGGTTCATAGCCACTCAGGTTCACAGCGGTGGCATATGTGGAAAGAAGCGACCAGGACAGGCCGAACAGGCCGGGAACACGGGGCGTGCCAACCATTTGGCCAGTATCATCGGAAAATATCATTTCTGGGGGCGCAGCCTTCCTTTCTTTTTTTTTTTTTCCAGAAATAGTTCGTGGCTGTGCCGCCCGCCCGCCCGTTGTCGCTACCTTAACGCACACCGCAATGCCCTCGTCGGTCCTGTTCCCGTCTCCGCTGGATGTTCTGGCTCACGCCATCCTGCTGTCCGTCGACTCGCCTGTCTCGCCTGCGGCCTCTGTATCTCCGGTCTCCTTGCCTGATCCTCAAGCGCTCCCTGTGAAACGCAAGCGCGGCAGACCCCCGCGCAATCCGGATCATCCTGCATCCATTGCGAGGTTGGGAAAGAAAGTTCGCATCGCTGCTGAGAACCTCTTGGCTCTTGTCCATGCTGGTGCGACCGCCTCTGACGACTCCAGCGCAGCGGACTTCATGCCCAGCGGAATTATGAAGATTGAAGATGTGAACGCCGAAAACGTCAAAACGCTGGAAAAGGCTGAGGATGAGGACATCATTTTAGATGATTTCCTTCAACGCCACACCTTGGACACTCGGACAAGCGACTTCTTAGTTCAGTTGCCTCAAGACGGAAACTACGACTGTGTTGAGAACGACGGTGATGATGATTTATCTCCATCTTCACATTATTTGCGTGGCCGTTTTCACTATGGCGGTCTCAACAACAATGGCGAGGAAGAGGAGACCGACAAGCACGATGACGAAGGTGCGACTTCGGACGACTACAATAATGATGACGATGAAGACTATGACTCCGAGTTCGACGCTCCGAGGCAAACGATGGGTAAGAATCTCAAAGCGCGCATGCCCATGCAGCGTCGTATGGATTCAGTAGGAAGCACCACGTCTTCGGTGTCTTCTCCGTTGGAAACCTCTGGTCACGAAAGTGGAAGACGTTTTGACTGCAACGAGTGCGGTCGCAGTTTCAGCCGTCTCTTCAACTTGAAGTCGCATTTACACACTCATAATCCAACACGCGCGAAAAGTTTTTCATGTGAGCTTTGCGGTGTCGGATTCTGTCGTCAGCAGGACTTGATGCGTCACGCGACAGTTCATGACAAGAGCAAAATCATGAAATGCCCGCAATGCCCTGGCAAGACCTTCAGCCGCAAGGATGCTTTGCGAAGGCATATTCGTTTGAATGGCTGTTGTGATATGTCTGTGTTGAGTTCGCTGTAGTTCATTTTTTTAATTGACTTTGGTTTATCGGACCCAGCTGTTTGGTCCAGTTGGTTTTTTTTTTAATTTGAGAATGTTTGGGACATTTTGCTTCGAGATTGGTGAATACATTTAGGGGAAATGCATTCAGCAACGCTGTTTTTTTGTTATGTGTCCGAATGCAAGAAGGGGCAGGCAATGCATGTATGTTTTCAACATATGGGTAATCATCGCCTCGCCAGGGTTCCTTCCCAAATTCGCCTGGTGCAGTTTCGTCTGTATGAAGGTTTCAAAGTCGTCTTGAGCACAGGCTGATATACTTCTCACAATTGTTTATTTCAATAACTTTCGTACAAACACATACTGCATCCTCTTAAGCGACGCTGATCTTCTTGACTCCGGCGTCAAGCGGCTTCTTGGGGAAGACCAGTTCGAGGACTCCATTCTCCAAGGACGCGGCCACACGATCCGCATCGGCGTCGTTCGGCAGGCGCAAGCTGCGCGAAAATTTTCCATACGAGCGCTCAACCAGGTGGCGTTGTTCTTCCTTGATCTCCTTGTTGCTCGCACGCTCACCAGAAATAGTCAGGACGTTTTCTTTGACATTTATGTCCAGCTCGTTCTGTCTGTTGTTAGCACTCTTGATTTAGGACATGTACATAATTGTACAAACCTTCTTCACTCCAGGGACGTCAGTGTGTAACACGTATCCCTGGTCAGTTTCGCTCAAGTCCATGCGTGGAATGAAAGGACCACCGTACAAGGCGGTTGACGAACGGTCGCTCCTGCTTTCCGCGTTCGAAAGAACGTTAAGCTGCGCGTTGAGCAAGTTCTCAAAGTCGCGTGCGAAGGGGTCGCGAATGAAGGGAAATCCAATCAATGACATTGCGATTAGTGTTTTCTTGTGAGTTTTTCCTTTGTATGTGCAATTCGGCAGCCGCTGAGGCTGCTTTTATAACCCTTTTCTGTCAGGATGAATTTTCTGGAATTTTCGCAACCCTAATTTCGTTGCGACTTGCATCGGCACCCCTTGGCACGTGCTACACAAGTTCTTATTGAGGAACAAAGGACATTCCTGACGCACAACACTCCTTTGACGGTCATTTTCAGTCGTAATGCACCCACTCATGCCTTTATTCCCATCGGCTCACCAATCGCCAGCTACAACTCAAAGATGCGTCCGTAATTAGCTAGAATCGTCTCAACCACCTTGCTCTGAAGCCTCAATTCGCTTGGATCAAAGCCACCCGCGACCATTGGATCATGCGGCGAGTCCAATAGCGTCGGCCCCCATACGATGGCCAGATTTTGCACCCCCATCCGATTTTCCGCTTCAAGCTGTTGAACGTTATGAAGATGGCCGATCAGTACTTGCAAGGTGGAGTAATGTGCATCATTCAGTTGATTTACAAGTTCGTGAATGGAAATTAGACGATTGCACTCGTCGCTTTGCCCTGGTTGCCGTCATGAATGTTGAATGCCACGAGAATATTGCAACTTACTTGCAGCATCAATGAAGGCATGGTACATTGATTTTGGGAATAGAGAATCAGGAAGTTCCCGGAAATAAAGCTTCAACGCGGACGATACGACGGAAATGTCATCTTCCCATTCTCCCAAATCGACCAGCTCACTGTCTTAGAAGAACGTTGGAATCACTTGGTCGAAAGTGATCAAGTTAACCTTTGTTGAACTGACTTCGCAGCTTCTGCACTGCGTGATTGGCCGCAGAAACACGGTATAATCCAGGGATCCTAAGTCCATCTTTTTCGACTGCCGCAATGCACTTCTGGACAACGAGAGGAACTTGTATGTTGTCTCTCACAGTGACTTCTGAAAGGTCCACACCAAAAACTGGCTTTGGATTTGCAAGTGAAAACGCTTCGGGTGACTGCGATTATTTTTGCTCAAAACAGCGCACTGTTGTTGGACCCACCATAGAATATGGAGAGTACTGGTGGTCGCACTTTTGAAAGTACTTGCAATTGTGGAAATAGGCTGCCATATATTGATGAAAGTCGCTGCTATTGTCTATTTTTTCTAGCGTTCTGACGATCCCTGACTCTGTATGATACATGAAATAAAGCTTTCCAAATGCTCTAGTTTCACTAACCAAGCTTGTCGCTCTCCACCGGACTTAGCAACGTAGCCTCTGCAAGAAGCATACTCTCCATGTCATGTGCATGTTTTATAAGTTGCAATTGCAAGCCGTGATCGCAAGTTTCGTTGGTTTGGAGCAGCATCTGGTTGTGGCAAGTTCATAAAGTTTTTGCGACGAAATGACAAAACGAACGCGAATAAATCTCGGTAAATGGATTTGGAAGTAATTAGATCTTAGGGTGTTTGTCGTTGCAAGCTGTTGCTTGTAATTTTCGTTTGCGATAGCTGCACGAGTTCTTGCATCTTCTTCTTGCTTTTGAACCTGCAATTATCATAAATTCAACAAAAATTAAAAATTCCTTACCTTTTCTGGGTTTTTTGTGATTGTGGCTTGTTTCCAAAGTTGCATCGTGGAAAGGCTCTTCGCAAGACCACCTTGTCTGGAGGGAGGCATCATCAAGGAAGAAATGCCCTCACTCACAGTCTCTCTAATTAAGAGAGCGTGCTCCCAATCTTCGGAGCAACCCTCGTATTTTTTCTTCGACTGTTCGATCTCAGCTTTTTTTACTCAAGTCAAAAAAAAAAAAACACCTTTTCAAGGCAGTTTTCAGATTCGTGGACAGCTTTCCAGTGCTTGTACCCAGCTTCTTTGAGCTGCTTGCGGCTGCGTTCAGTGTTTTTGTGCAGCGTTGAAACTTCGTCTGCAATAGCCGAAATGCTGGATGCAAACTTCAGCCTTATATCTCCAATATTTTCGTGAAGGTTGAGCGTATGCTTCCAAGCTTCAGCGTAAGTTCTGTGCAACATAGTTCATCCCTTGTTTCTCTGGTGGCAATTAATTACCCTGTTTTGCCGTCGTCAGCTTTGCCACCCAAAATACTTTGCGACAGCTTTATCATTGAGCGTCCGTATTCTTCTTCGATTGCTGCCCGTTTTCTTAGGAAGGCTACAACTTCCTGGTGGCGAAACTTTCGTAAACACAACTTCAAAGTTTTCGGTGAAATTTAGACCTTGCAACTGTGCACATTTTGTTTGATGCGATCAAGCATTAAAGAGAATCCACTCTGCGAAGTCACTTGGCTTTAATTTGAAGAATCTATACCCCTTTTTACCTCAAAGTCACACAACAGTTGGATAATTCTTTCATTATCCTCACAGTCAAACCCCATTTTACTAACATCAATATCATGCAGCTGAGAATCAGTATATTCTTGTTCAGTTCTTTCATCATCATGGGCGGTTGCGGGATTGTGATCGAATTGGTCGTCTTCGCCGTTGCAGTGGAATGACGGGCCACCTTGCTTCATAGAAATTGATGCATGGCGACTACGGGAAACGTTCATTGCGCTTGCATTCTTTGACCCGGACATGTTGAGTTCGTTAACAGAAATCGAACGCGACAGTTGCTGCGGCTTGTTGGTGTCATCCAAAAGTTTTCCTTTCCCGGAGCTTCCAACAACTGTGCCGGACTTCCGCTTTGCAAGCAGCGAATGTGCAAGCATCATACGCGAAAAGTTGTTTTTTTCGCGTTGTGTTTTGGTGAATTTGTCACGATTTTTGGGCTTTTTATGTGCGCATTGTCGATATTAGGCAAGCAGTTCACCTTGTTCACATCGATCACCAAACAAGAGCTGAAGGACTTGGTGTGACTCATCCGGTGAATGAAATCGTCACAATTCCCAACTTCAAAAAAAGAAAAGCGAGGATGCACTGGAAAACAAGGCAGACGCTGTGCATTTTCTGTAAGAGCCTTCAATCAGTTAAGAATTGAAGCTGTATTTCCGAATTGGTATCAAAATATTCTCAGATCGATCATTCCGACTTATCTCGCAGGCACTAATCAACCTGCCATCATGGTCGAAAGGAAAAAATTTTGTCGACCTGTAGATTCCGATGGCAGAATATTCTTGAGCCAAGTCAGATGCCACCAATGTGGAAAAAGCTTTTTGTGAACTTGAAAATTTTAATTTCAGACATTACACGAAGCATCCGAGGGATAAACACAACTGTAGGAGCTAGATCCACAGCAAACAGTTCCTGGAGGGCATTCCATGTTCGTTATTGGTGTTCCGCCGTAACACACGGTAAAAGTGATGTTTGACGTGCACGTGATAAGCCCGTCCGTGACATTCACACATTCTGGTGCTAGGCCATTATTTGGCCCAACACTCGATGCTGTGGCAGAAATTGTAAAAGAATTTTCACTTTCCTGGGATGTTTCGATCGCTGGTGTACCGGTCCATGTTGACAAGGTGGCGGGTGAGCTGGTTTCTACGACGGACAGCGATGTGGTGGACACCTGCGAATTTCCAGCAGTCGTTGTTTGAGTTGCAATTGTTGCGTTTCTTGCCGTAGTAAAAGACTGCGCATTTGCATACGAGGTTGCCGTGGAGTAAACTGTAGTCGCAGAGTAAACTGATGTCGTGGAAGAAACTGCTGCAGAGTAAAGCATGGTCTCAGGATAAACTATTGTAGTCGCCACTGGCGTTGAGGCTGGAGTACTTGCGAGGTATGAAGAAACGGCAAACGCTACCTTCAGATTTGTATTTGCGAGCCCAGTCGACAGACTCGCCAGTCCTGTTGACGCTATTGCAGAGGTCGCTGTCGTTCCATTTGATTGATTGGCCGCAGCACTCTCGGGCCCAATGGTCACAGGAGCACAATCCAGACTCCACGAAAGCAGTATGAACGCGAATAGTTTCGTCCCAGCAAGCATTTTCGAAGCTTTTTTTTTTTTTGGCTGTCAAACCTTTCGGACTTTAAAAAGGATATTCGGCGACGAGACACTTAAAAATTCGGCTATTCTATTCTTTTTACTACATACGCCACAAACCAAATCCCTTTCGACACGAAATATGAAGTTGGAATTAAGGCCACTTTCGTCATTCTGCGTGAGCGAACTCGTTGTTGAAACTGTCCTTCCACACTTCTTGTCTTATTTAGTTAAACAAACCTTATCACAATTTGCGGTCTCTCCGCTCAATGCATGGAAGCTAGCTTTGATTTCATTGTGTTTTGTGTGTCAAATGCAACCGTTGTGCAATTTCGTTTTCGTTACTTAGTCACGTTGCGCCAGAAGATAGACGTAAGAATCTATATGCGTCGAACCGGGCGGTGGTAAAACGACAAGAAAATCTGGACCGTCTTATTCGCCTAACGCAAACATGGTCGAGTACTTCGACCGAACTTCTTTCCACCGGTTAAGAATGACCTTACTACCACAACATCGTACAACTATCAAGTCTTCAAACATAAGACATTAAACAAAACATCTACACCATCTATATTACTCGAAACTAAGATGCTTTTTTGAGGGTCTGATGCGAGTTTTTCCCCATGTTTATTCATCACCTGGAAGGTGCGTATGCTCGAACACTCGACTTTTTGGAATCATTCTGTTGAAAACAAATATCCGTTCAACAGTTCAGATGCCACAGTGAACCAGCTTTTCTGTAGCTTCTTAAGCAAGGACAGCAAATTTTGCAAATCTTTCAAAAGTTGTTGGCCGCAAGCACCAAAGTGCAGCACATTTTGACCAAAAGAAAAAATAAAAAAATAGGACTGGGCTTTATCACGACTCTAGCGCCCCCGGGCGCGTTCGCTATGTTGCACTCTCCAGAGGCAATACACCGCGTCCTTACTTGTTGAGAGATTTGCGTGCCGCGTTCACAATGTTACTAACGCTTGGTAATGACAGGTCCTCCAAGTTCTTTGCGTAAGGCATCGGCACATCAGCTCCTGTGACTCGGAAAATCGGTGAATCAAGGTGGTCAAAAGCGTCACCTGATGGTAAATCGTCAGACACGTATAAAAAATCGGTCGGAACTCACTCTCCAAAATTTGAGCTGAGATCTCTGAACCAACGCCAAACTGCGGCCAACCTCCTTCAACTGTAATCAAGTGATTCGTTTTTTTCACAGATGCAATGATTGTATCAACGTCCAACGGGCGAATAGAACGAAGGTTTATCACTTCAGCACTGATACCACTTTTGGCCAGCTCTTCAGCAGCATCCAATGCAAATTGCACTGGGCGAGAATGTGCCACAATGGTTATATCGGACCCTTCATTCGAAATCAAGCATCAGAGGAAGGGTAGGGAAAATAGAAAGAAAAAGAATCAACCCAAGGATAGCAAAAAAAAAAAAAAGGCAAACGACAAACCAACCTTCCCTTTCAATCTTAGCCTTGCCGATTTCCAAGACGAAGTCGTTGCTGAGAACTTCGTCGCTAACGGGAAATGATACACCGTACATCAGTTCGTTTTCCAGCACAACCACCGGGTTCGGGTCTCGGATGGCAGCCTTCAGCAGGCCTTTTGCGTCTTCAGCGCTATACGGCGAAACAACTTTAAGACCAGGGACGGATCCAAACCATGCTGCAAAACACTGCGAGTGCTGAGCAGCTACACCCGCAGCTGCGCCATTTGGTCCTCGGAATACAATCGGGCATTCGATTGTTCCTCCAGACATGTATCGAGTTTTTGCTGCGGAGTTGATGATCTGGTCAATGGCCTACCGCACGAAATGGAGGTATCATGTTGCGAAAAGAGAAATAGATGTTCCCTACCTGCATAGAGAAGTTGAAGGTCATGAACTCGCAGATTGGTTTGAGTCCGGCCAGAGCAGAGCCCACCGCAATACCGGCGAAGCCCATTTCAGTAATGGGGGTGTCGATAACGCGCTTGTCGCCGTACTTCTCCAACAATCCCTTCGATACCTGACCACAAGGTTATCAGACAGCCCGGAAACGCCAAAAGCACCTTATATGCGCCATTATACTGCGCAACTTCTTCACCAAGCAGATAGATCTTGTCGTCGCGTGCCATTTCCTCGTCCATCGCCTGGTTGAGAGCCTCGCGCACAGTAAGATGCTGGAATACAGATAAGTATGTAGGCAACAGCACAAGGTAGCCAACGTTTCCAGCAGGTGTGGAAAGAGCACGCATGCCGGCCCGTCCCGAGCGTCTCGCGGCGGGAACGGCGAACGCAACAGTGGCGGGGCGGCACAACAGTGAACGGGTAAACATTCGATGAAGGGAATAAATGATTGGATTCTGTCGTTATCACAACAATCAATGCAGTACATACACCTGCCCATACCCGGTGCCTACTACAAGGTCCCTATTGCCGTCACCATCAAAGTCCATCTTACCCACAGATACTCCAAACCGCTGTCCATTGCGCGAACCCTGGACGCATTCCAAGTTTGGAAATAAGTCGGAGAGATATTCCGGATCGTGCTTGTGCCGCCCAAGCTTCGGATTCCGCGAAGCTGGCGGAAGAAACGTTCCGTTCTCCACACGGATCATTTGACCCGATTCTGAATGCACTTTTCAGGCCAAAATGTTCCACCAGCTCAAGATCTCACCTCCGTTCGCCGTGGCTTCGGAAATCCACATTTCTGTATCGTCCACAAACCAGCCACTACCGCCAAGCCTAGAATTACTTTTAGTTCCAGAATATTCTGCCACAACCAAGTTTGTGAGATTGTGTGCCAATGACAAGTTTCTGAGGTCCAGCATTCGAACGACACCCGCGGCGTAACCCCTTGTATTAAACGGTGTCAGTATGCCGGGAAGATCCATAAATTTAGGAAAGGCATTGTGAACAGTCTGCGTTTATGTCAAAAATGTAGAGCACTTTGATTTTACCTCACGCGGCGAAGCAACAAATAAGAATGATGTACCATTCACGATACCGGTGATAACTTGCGCTCCAAATCCTGTTCCGGCAAATTCAGGAGCAGTTGAACCCACAAGTGACGGGGCATTGCCTGCATGGAGCTGATAAGCAAATAACGCACCTAGTGCATTAGAATGATGTAGCTCTTTCCAGCCAGGAGAAGTGACTATTAGGAAGTTGTCATAACAGCGGACTGATCCACCAAATTCCCCAAAAGATATCTTCAGTGGAGGCTCTAATGTCCATAAAGCTTCCCGAAGGCTTAAAATTATTTGCCGGTCACGAAACTTTTCGAATGGCTTGGATTTGAAAGCGCTCACAGCTCCGTAATTTGGTTTTGTGATGGTTCCCACGAAGGGTGACCCTACAATCAAATCCTGCCAACCATCTCCGTCAACGTCACCAGCAGTCAACACCCATCCAAACATTCGCAAATCATCCCTACCAGTCCCCATAATAACAATATCTGCACTGACGCCGGCTTGAATAACACATTTTGTTTCCGGTGTCAGACAATTCAGGCTCCCGCTACCATTTTTGTTTCCAAAGAAGACATATATTGCCCCTGCTCCATCATAAGCAAAAGGCGCTGCAACAATAAGATCGTCGATTCCATCACAATTAAAATCTAAGACCAAGGCAGAAGTCCCAAATCTTCCTCCAGTTGCTCCGCCATTCGGGCCAACGATCGTAACTGGCGAAATTTCTTCAATATGAATTCTTGTGGAACTTCCAAGTGAAAATCTGGATACATTCCGAAGAACGAAAACCGCTCCTTGCTGCACATGCGAATGAGTGTAACCAGGAGCCGTAAGCACAAGATCAGAGGCTAAACCAGAATGATTTCCTTGAAATTTCCCGAAAACAATTGACTGACCAAGATTGGTAAATGAGTGATGGCTTTCGAAAACGTTAATATCGCTTTTTCGTTCAATAAAGTCAATTTTATGGCACGGTGTGCCAAATATCCATGTTTTCACTATTGCAAACATCTCTGAAAGTGCTTCTTTGCCAACTTCAATGATCTTGTCGATTGATCGTGGTTGTGTAGAGGCCGAAAAGAAGCTTAAGTGGCTCAAATTCGTCAAAAATCCCGATTTCATTGCGATTGTATATTCTGCATCCTTTGAGGAAGGTATTGCCTTTGCAGTTACAGACTTCAGCAATCGTCCCGAGGTAAAGATTGGTGAAATGAGACTTTGTGAGATCGAGCTGCCCATGAATATTTGATGAGATTGATCTAAATGTTGGTGAATGAATTGCCGATAATCCGAGGAATTTCGCCGACGTGCACATATATCAGGAAGTGACTGTAGATTGCTGAAATTCGTTTCCAATAAATACTTCCAGCATGCAGCGACATACGCCGAAAGCGAATCTAAGCCTCCATGTGGATACGTGTTCAGTATATCAACCAAAGCTGGTGCCTGAACAAGGCATCACGACTAGCATGAGACACAAAAAGCCAACCTCTTCAGCCCAGCGTGGGAATAAGTATTTTCCAAATATTCGAACACCTTGGGAGGCAGCGTACCCAGCCATGATGCTTGCGTTCATGTCGAGAATGGTGACTGTTCCTAGGTTAGCTCGGCCAAATTAGGTCGTATACACACCATTTATGCCGAGAGTTGCATAGATTGCAACAACATCTCCTGTTGGAATGTGCCACTTATTTTCAACAAGTTCATTCAGATCCGTTCGATGGGCCAGCACAAATTCACCACCCCAATCCGCTGCTCTATGAGCGGCGTAAAACGAGCCATTGAACGACGAGGCTGCAAGTGCCGGAATGAATCCCCAACCTGATTCATCTAGAGAATGCCAATAATAGTCGGCAACTCCATGGGATACAACTCCCATAAGAAACGAAATAAGCGGAATAGCCCCTTCTTCCCATTCCCCCGACTTTTTACCGTATTTTGAATGCAAATGGGAGAACGCCGCTTCCCAAAATTCCGGCCAGTGGGCTGAGCTTTCTTAGAAACACACAGCTGGAAGATCACAAACCTAGCTCGCTTGCAACATGAAATTCGTCGCATTTGTCTTTCTTTCCAATGTACTTGCACGCATCTCCCCTATCACAAGGGATTTAAAGGCTATGGCATGAGATCGGTTTTACCAGTCTGGAAAAAAAGATCCTGCTTGCAAGCTTGGAGCATGCACGCGCCCCAAAAGATTTGAGGGAGGGCCATCTCGCTCAAGAGCCAGCGAAAGCTCTTGAACAGCGCGGTTGGAGACGTAGGCGTGGGTCGTCATTCTCCACGAAATCGCATATGAGTGGCAACAAAGCCTTGATGTTGCTCACCCACTAGACTCGACCAGTTAGCTCGCAAGCAAACTCAGTGAAGAAGGGGGCAGAAAGAGCATCTACCATGCCGCAACGGCCGGTGCCAACACCGCGAACAACAGCATTTCGAAGAATTCCCTTCCATGCCGAACACAGAGTGGTCGCTATTTGCCGAACGTGGCGACAATCTATAAGTGTGCAGAAATCGTCGATGAGGCATTTCTCTTTAGACGAACATTGTTGTATAAAAACATGAGTGTGTCCTGAAGGTGTTTTCGACGCAAACGCATTTTCTAGTCACTCATGTCCTACATGCGTTTTTATGGCCGGCTTTTGCAACTACGTGCTAACTACAATCACGTGCGGCAAGTGGTCGTTGTTTGTAAAATACTTGGTATTTGGAGGGATTTCTATCAGAACAGACCTCCACAGCAAAAAGTTCACTATTTCCTGAGTTCAACATAACAAAAAGAAGGAAACAAAAAACAGTCCCAGAGCATTTGTGCAAAACTTGTTGAATACCACCGCACTACTTGACTGGGATGTTGTTGGACTGGCTGAAGTAATGCTGGCTGTCGTTCCTGGTGCAGACGGCGTAGTACCAATCGTTTTGTTCCCTGCATCCGAAATTACTTGCAAACTTCTTTGGCACACTGGAGCCACATATGGAACAAATTTAGGCATGCCTGAAGCAACAATTTTTCCTGAAGCAATCATTTGCGAGTAAGTTTGACCGGAATTAAAATCTTGCTCATTTCCACAGGCTGCATAAACGTGTTTGCTGCCATCGTCAAGACATACTGTGATATTCGACATTGCCGGATAGTAAGAAATAAAGTTAAAACACATCTCATCCTGAGGTAATAACGTTAGCAAATACAATTGAGATGGTTCATACACTGGTTCTTTCTCCCATTGTTGTATTTGCAGTCCTTATTCCATATGTTGGAATATAGGTGCATTCAGTCAGCAGCGAATCTCCTGGAAGAATAACCGCGTTCAAATTAAGAGGTTGGCTGGCACCTTGGTAGCTTGCGTCCATGTAATGTTAGCAAAGGACTTTAGCGCAGTACTCTTACTAAAAATTGTAAAAGTTTCTCACGCCCAGAGGAACGGTCTCATTTCCATTGCGAATAATTCTAGTTGATATATTGTATCCAAGAGTGTGCATATGAAATGCGTTGCTTATAATGTTGAGCTGTCCGGGAAACTTTTTGGTGCAGGAAGATGGGCATACGTTTGGCTCGGTAGCTGTGTAACTCAACGAAGATCCAGGAATGTTGATAGTTTCAGTCCCAATCGTCAAAATGCCAATGTCATTTGGGCGTAGATGATCAGTGTAATACAGCTTGTTGCAACAAATTAGAGTTCAAAATAAAAAGAAACAGAATAATAAACCCTCAGACCGCTGCTATCTACAACACCCGAAAGAGCGTTTTGGTTGTTGTAATGTATTTGCAGTGCGAAATATTGAATTGCATTTGTGCCAACCCCCTTCATACGGGCAGTAAGAGCAAAAAACTGCAAAAATCTTACGATTGCAAATCCTGCATTTGGAGGATAAATTGTCAACCCTGCACCAGGCGCCCAAGCCAAAGAAAATTTGGAACACGCAGTGTCCATGCTCGCACAAGCGAAGATATCGTTAAAGGATGCCGGTTCCTGGGAACAACCGTACAGAACAATATGATGGACTAAACTGTTTTCTTTGAGGCTGAGTCGGAGTGGTATTTCAAGAAACTTACTCTGGATTGACAATGATTGCTTCATATTGCACAATATGATATTTCTGATCAGCAGGAACCTTCACATGCGTGCAATAATAGCTTGTAAGCTGAGATGGTATCGTAAAGTTGGGAAACCGAATGTCGAAGACTTGGAGCTGAGAGGCCGCATCCAGTTGGGACACCTCAGCCATCGCCAAAAAGTTCTCTTCTGAAAGTGATGAGTTGGCTTGTAGCTCCCACAACGTGATTATCGTATTTCCGCGATTGGTGGTGCCGTGGTACATCTGAGTGGTGGATGATGCGCCAAATGCCCTGACGAAGCGAAAAAATTAGTAAATTGTCTGCATCTATCAGAGAGAACCATATCATGTGATGATGCACGCCTTGAGTTACATCGTAGTCCATTGGATCGCATGTTCTGACAGGACGATAAAATACGTAAACTGTGCTCGTGTTGGAAGGAGACGGTGCGCTGATCAGTACAACATCCTGCGACGAATCTATTGTTGGCTGTCCAGAGGCTTGAGCGAAGGAATCCTTGTTCAGTTTCAGAAATAACATTACCAAAGCAACTTTCGATTACGATATACCTGCATAAAATATTCTCCATTCGAGTTTTGCATTAGAGTCCATATATCCGCGCCGTACATCCCACCCATTTGCGAAAGCCCCACCCCGATCCAATAATTTGCGCTTGTCGGAATGTCAGCGTCAACACCGAAAGTGATAATGGAAGCGTTGACCGTCCAGTACAAAGCGATTTGAGAAGAGAGCAACGTACAGTTTGAAAACTGTGTCACCGGCAGGTTTTCCCAACAGGTTGCCCCTAATGCTCGTGTCACGAAGCTCAGAACTACGATATTTGAGATTTTGATCATGACAATTTTTATTTTTCGTATAAATATTCCAAGTGATTATTAGAGCTTGCCCTGGATGGCAAGGCAGTTGATTTTCACTGACAAAAATAAGCGAAAGCAATACAAAGGCCGCGGAGACTGATGATGGTATTGTCCGGCATCCGTATCACGGGCTTCCCAATTTTCCTGTTGCTGATTGATAGGGCCTCTTTCGGCAACATTCCAGCTGTTGGAATCTGCCATCTTGAAAGGGGCATGCGCGATTCCAAAGTGGAGCACGTTAGGTGGATGTAGTTGACTTTCCTCTTTCCTCTGCAAAAATGGTTTGTGGCGTACCCCAACAGTGCTCCTCAACGCTGTTCATGGCGAGATGGATTGCCGCCGTCGTCAACGAACTTTGCTGACTGGAAGTCTCCCTTGCTGCGAAAGATTCTAATTGGCTTGTGCTGGTGCGCCATCTGGTATTCTGGAATCTGACTGATGGGCGATGTGCAACCTTTCCCCTCCGTCGAACCTTGCCCAAGAATAATTTCTGCATCTTCGTTTTACTGATTCCCTGGATGTGTTGGGAAGGAGTGATGAAGGATTGGATGGGGATGGGCTCCTGAGGGACAACTCAAAGCGAGTCACTGAAACTTCAATTCAAACAGGGTCGTGTCAGAACAAAGACCGTGAAGAAGGCGTCGCGCGTCTTAATTGAGAAATACTATCCGAGACTTACGCTGGACTTCCAAACGAACAAGAGGATTTGCGATGAAGTGGCCATCATTGCGTCAAAGCGCCTCCGCAACAAGATCGCTGGATTCACCACGCATTTGATGAAGCGTATTCAAAAGGGTCCAGTACGCGGCATTTCATTCAAGCTGCAGGAAGAGGAACGTGAGCGCAAGGACAACTACGTCCCTGAAACTTCTGCGCTCGCGATTGAGACGATTGAAGTCGACCCTGAGACTGCCGTAAGTTTTTGCACAAGCGGTCTATGAATTCTTGATCTCTCTCTTTTCGAAAACAGGCACTTCTCAAAGCGATCAACTTCGAGAGCCTCCCGGTTCAGGTTATCAATCCGCAAACTTCTACAGACACTCGTATTCCGGGTTTGAACCGTGGACCCCGTGGACCCCGCAAGCAAGAGTAAGAATATCCGTCTTTTGATGATGGCTTGGGTTGTATGTTCCCAATAAAATGGACACAATGATATTGGGCCGATAAGGAAAAATTTTGATATTGTTCGATGTCTGAGAGTACGCCTTAACCTTGATGTACGCCATCAAAAGTGCGGGAGGATCTTGAAAGTTTTCCAATTTTGCCTTCGGAAATGCCGGATTGTGAATGCAAACAAAATAACGACGAACGCGAACCGTTGACTAATCAGCATTGGATGTGCTCAAGAACTTTTGTGTTGAAGACTTTGCGTGTTATCGAGGTGTGAAAACAAGATCGGCTGAATACATGAATGATTGTTGATTTAGATGACAATCGCAAATTTAAAGTTAGAAGCTGATTTAAAGTTAGAGCGAAGACTATAATAACGCTCGCTCGCGGTTGAATTCAAATAAGGCCGCTTCTCAAATTGCGCATCTCACGGAAACTTCCTCAATAAAAGGGGTTTATTTATCAGAATGCTGTCTCAGAATGGACGAAATGAACATTAATCCCGAAGGAACATCCACTCTCTCATTATTGACTGACAATCGTAACCAATTGATCAAGTCTTTCCTTATTTCTTCCGAGGATCTCTCAGTTGTCGATCTGCGCAATATTTTACACATGGTTTTTAATGCAAACGTCTTACATTCCACGCATTTCCGCTGCTTTCATCAGTTCCTCGTCAGTCAGACTTGTAACATGAACAGTCTTGGCGTCGCCACCAGCGTCCGCCCTTAAATACTCATCATCGCCTTTTATTGTCTCCCAATGTTTGCTTAAACCTTTCGCAAGAGTAGAATTGAACAGTGACCGGTGTGATAGCCCCAAAGATTTGTTAATATCCACAAGAAGCTGCCGCGTCATGTTAGAAGGAACGAAATACTGTGGCGCATGTTTCGCCAGATTCAGCACATTTTCATCGTTGAGAAAGTGCGACGGGGGAACTTGGCTGGTCCAACCCAGACTTGATTTACTGTTTGGCGAATTCGAAGATGCGTCGAGTTTCATTTGCGCGAGCCAGCCGGAGGCAACAGTGCGACGAGTTTCCGAAAGTTTCAATCGCATCTTTGCAAGTTGATCCGCGGACACGCATGTCGACGGGATCATTGACGGGGCAAACTTGAGGACAAAGGGGATGGACTCAGGAAGTACTATTGCCAAAACGAGGAAAAGTGGAAGCTTTCTCATATCGAGGGACGTTTGCTTGACCTGCATTCGCTTCAGAAGGAAGGAACGGGGTGAATGTGCAGTACCAGCAAGAAGTCCTGGCGGGACCAGCTTGGTGCCGGGCGGCCCTCGCGCGCAGCTTTCTTCTGCTCAGCAACGAGCGCAGCGGCTGCCTTGGAGTTTCGATAAAGCTGCTTTGATCCGTTGTAATACAGTCGAAAAGCGGCGCGTGAGGCCTCAATGAGGTTGTTCATTTTGATAAACGAACTGTGGGAACGAAAAACGAATTTGCTGCGACGACCGATTGACAGCCTTCTTGCTCGAACATCTCACTGCACCCGCCCTGATCAAACCTTCAAGCAGCCGCTGGGGACGTCAACCTTCATCCTTGCGCGTGATTCAATAAATAACTTGGAATTGTGGACAAATGACGACGCGTTGGAAAGCTCCAGAACTGCAAGCAGTCGTCAAGAGTGACAATTTTGCCGCCTGCAGTCTTTTGATCAACTTAAAATCAAATCCATGCTCTGCCTTCTGAGTCCCAGTGGTTGCCTGGGTGATATGCGTGAAGAAAGATGAGGTGTTGCAATTTCTGTGCTGCGAAAACAAAAAATTCATTAGAAGGCAGCATCATGGACCGCGAGGAAGTTGATGCATACATCACAGGGTTGGAAGAGCAGCTCGCGGAAATGAAGCGCATAGTCTTCGGCGATGACCTGAAGGGTGAATTCGAACCTCGAAATACTATAACGACTAACGTTCTGCAGGCTCCGGAGGTGCAGATATGCCATCGGCCATCGTATCATCCCCTGTATCGAAAGAGTTGGAAGCTCTGCGGACCGAAAAGTGAGTGAACCGCCCCGTTGCACCAAACTCATTCGTGCCAAAAACAGCCAAAAACTTGCATACCGGGTCAACATGCTTCTGCGTACGGTTTCTGAGAAGCGCGCACGAATCGCGCAGCTGGAAGAGCAGTGAACATTGCCTATGCACTCCTCAACAATAAAGAAAGTCTCCTTAATCGAAACACGACCACTCCAATCCAGTTAATGGCTTTAATTGTTCACTTTCGCACCTGGCAGGAATTCATTTGTACTCTATCACGAGAAACGCAAAGCATCAACAAGGTTTGGGGCAAATCCGGCCGCGATGAAAGGAATGCGCCTTCGGCTAGAGGCCTGTCCACTGCTCAAACCAATCAACCCATGCCTTTAATTTATATTGCGGGGGGCAAGTCATGTTGCAGAAAGTTGACGGAAGAAGATTGAGGCAAATCGAGAGGCCTTCCGCACATGGATTATTTTTTGCAGTAATTGACAGATTCCATTCCATCAAATAACTCCACAAAAAACTGCCAGCTTCTTGATTATTTCCTATATTATTCAACTAAGTCAAGATGCTAATCTCCGGATAATGTCTCCCAATGATTTTATGAAACAGATCAAAAACATGTTAAACTTGGACAAACAGTGCCGTAATGATAATTGCCAACAAAAAATCCCACCCGATCATTCCTGAAAGACTTAGAAGTGAAATCGCGTGATATAAGTATTGTTGCGGGATTTTCGAAATCTTTCACCAAAAAGCATGTTTCGTTTTATTAAATCTCTCAAACTGCGGCTGAAATGACTGGAAAAGTCTGAGGCGATTCTTGACCAAAATTAGACAGCCCGCTCTAAACGCAGTTCAGTAAGACAATTTGATGCTGGCGTTACTGGTGCCAACGGTTGTCCCAAGGATTGTATTAATTGACGGTTTGCCCAGACCTTGGCAAGTTTTCTGCGTCCCACATGAAAGAAAAATAATCGGTGAAAGTTCCGCGAGCTGGGCTATCGTCAGTTTCGCTCAGCGAACTATGGCTGTTCGGGAAAGGCGGTTCGTCCTTTATGGTATTTGCAGGGCATTTCGGGTTTTGATCAAACCCATGCGCATACAACGGCACGACCACATTGTTGTACCTAGCAAGTAAACTTCGTTCTCTTGCTTCAGTCCGTTGTTACTTGTTCGTTTCATAGTTTTCCCTCAGCCCTCTCTCAGCTCGGTGAGCATTGGGTCCGTCCGGCCAATTGCCCTGAGACGCGCAAGGGCGAAGGACGTAAGTGAGTCACGGTGACTCAAAGAGTATCCCCGATAAAATGCCGTTGTTTCCGTTCAGTGTGGCCAGGGCCAAATGAGTCTGAGCACGGACAGCGCGTCACCGTCTCCAATACCTGACCCGACACTTGCCCGCGCCCCGCTTCTGCCACATGGCTCGCCCTCCTCAACCTCCCCGCGTCATTTGAGCTTCGCGCTGCGGCCAGCGAACGCGCAGGTAGTTGAACAACCAGCACCCTCGCCGCTAGCTGCTCTCGCCGCCTCCGTCACTGCACGTCTCGTCTGGGCCCACCAACTGCACCACCATTCATTGCGTTCCACGTCAGCTCTTGTCCAGCTGAAGCGATTCGCGGCGTCCGTTCTGAACACTCGCAGTATAACCCCATCGACGCCAATAATCGTGCTACACGCGCTATTGCTGATTCATCGGATATTGTCGCGCTCACACGCAGGAAGCGGCAGCGGCACCGTCGGTGGAGTCGGCGGCAATAACGTTGCAGACGGTGGCCATCGCAATTTGGACAATTTTGACACCTTCGTTGCAGCCGCGCTTTCGTCGTCCGGACCTGTCGCTGTATCTGCTGACTCATTTCCAATGACTCACACGGCGTCATCGTCACGCAATCCGGGCGAGCACGCCGCTCCCCGCCATCTGCCGCCGTCGCTGCATACACCCGCGAACTTGCTGCTCGCAGGCCTGCTACTGGCGGATTCATTCTTCAGCGATTTGCCAGCACGCGCCGCGGTACTCACCGCAATGGTTCGTTCCGAAGTCGCCGTCGCTGCATCGCAGCCGCTGGCCGAGAGTGAAGGCGCTGCTGAGTCTTCTCAAAATACCTCAAGCTCCACGTTCCATAACGCTGCCGGTGCAGCCGCGGCCGATTCGATTGGTGATTCTACTACGGCCCACAAGACGAACAAAGTTTCTGCGCTCGACATCAAGCGGGATGCGCTGAATTGCCTCGCATGGAGGGTTGGTGTCGGCGAGATTGAGTTTGCAAAATGGTGCACCGTCGTCAAGCGCTGGTCCACCACTTCATCATCTGCCGTCTCAGTCTTGGCTTAATACTCTCTCCTGCTCGCTCAGTGAAGCTGCTTTTGACTGGTATGCCCGAGGCCGTTGTCCGGTTAACTTGCTTGGCTTTATGGTGTAATGTGCATAATACGATATATATATAGCTGTTTTTTTTGTTGTTTTCGGACCGAGACGAAAAAGCAAACAAACACGTTTTGTTTTAACAGAGAGGATTAACACGGATTGGATGGTTGAAAGCATGCAAATTCATGATGCTTTAAATATGAATTGGATTTCCATACTCCATCATTCATCCGATTTGCCCCCCAAGCGACAGCCTCCAATAATTTCAAAAAATCACACTGAGGAAAGAAACAAGAAATAAACCCCGAATACAACCGCTTAGTTTCCAGCCTTCCACACGCGGCGTTCAGGTTGCAAGTACCCTTGAGGAACCATGCTCGTTTGGTACATTTGCTGCTGAGCCTGCAGATCCGTGAAAGGGTCAACAACCGAATATGACAAATGCGGGTTATACGTCTGCTGCTGGTTATATTGCATTTGCTGATTCTGCAAATACTGCTGTTGTTGATGTTGTTGCAACTGTTGTTGTTGGAGTTGCTGTTGTTGCTGCTGCTGCTGCTGCTGAAGCTGCAGCGACGAAACACTCTTCAGGGCCTTGCGCACAATTGTAACGTTCGAGCCCCCGACCTTTGAACCACCGAATGACATCAGCACATTCTCTTCCCCAGCAACAAGACTCATGTGACCAGAACCGTTCGCGACGCGCGATTTGCGAGCACGAAGCGCAACAACGTCCTTCGCAAAGGTGAACCTGATGAAAAATGGATTTGCTCTGAGGACACACTCGAAAAATTTCGAAAATATAAAGGCAACAACCTTTCTCTGTCACTGGGTACGTCGAACTGTGATGACTCGACCACACGTTTCAGCCACTCGAACGGCAGTTCCGCAAAAGCCAATACCAAGTCTTTGTAGGCATCGGAGGCTCTGTTGCTCCACAGCAAGACAGAAGCACCGCTTCCACCGACTGCAGCAACGGGCACAGCCTCTGTCGTTCTTCGCTTTTCTGCAATCTCACGGACAATGCCGTTACATAAGAAGGAGAAAACAGCATCGCGGATCTCGAGCATCCACGCAGACGGGGCCGGCATTTGTTGCTGTTGCTGAATTTGCGGTGGCGTCGAAACGAACGCGCAGTAGTCTGCGAGGGAGTCGCGAGAAATGTCCTGCTTAATGAACTCAGCAGCCATTGCAGCCAAATTCGTTAAGTGCAGCAAAGAAGCGGCGCTAAATACGCCCTTCAAAAGCGTCGCGCGTTGGGCAGGCGTCGTAGTTGCCGACGAAGACGGTTGCTGGTTGCTGGTTCCTCCCGTTGGTTGGGAGGCAGAATGGGACATCGCAGAAGCCAGGATTGAGTGTGCATAATCCGCATAAAGGTGGCCAAAAGCAATAGTGAGACCCTCGTGGGTGATATTCGGATCAGCTGCGGGGATTGTGATGTCCAGAGGATGGTTGTAACTGTACAACGGTGATTTCACGTTTAAAAAAACAAAAAAACAACCAAAAAAAAAACCTCTCTGAGCGCAGCTCGGCATCTTGGATTAAAGCTGCGAGAACGGGGCTCCGAACAGCGAACAGTTTGTGCAGCTTGAACACCGCCTCGCTGGGAGACGCAGAGGAAGCAGATCCGTTTTGTGCGGGCGCAGAATCATCGACGGTCTTCGTCGGCTGTTGGGATTGCTGCTGCTGCTGCTGCTGCTGCTGTTGAGAAGGCTGCGGTGCATTGGCTGGGCCGCCGGAGGAGGTGCTTTGAGTGGAGTTCATCTGGTTCTGGACGGGCAGCGCGGCAGACGACTGCGGAAGCAAAAGATGCACGCGCACGGTCAGGTCAGAGTACAGACCCTGTACGAAGCCAACGTGGTAGAAGTGCGAGGCAGCGATGTCGTGTGGGGACGGATGGTGGACGGGAAGGCCGTGCACGTGCAGGCCGTGGTGGCTATTGGCGCTACCAGTGGCGGCGCTGCTGCTGCTGCTGCTGGCATCATAGAGCGCGGCAGGCGCGAGCGGGGCCGGGGCGTGGACGGGAGCGTGGGCGTTGTTGGCAGCGGCGATCGACATCATTTATTTCTTTTTGTTGAGTTTTTGTGTTGTGTCTGGTTCTTGTTTCCGTCGGGCTGCAAGCACACGCACGCACACGCTCGCGGACTGTCGGCGGCGGGCCACAGCAACATGCATGGATTGCTTTGAATAGCGACATCCATCAGAGAAGGCTGTTTATTTCTTTTTGTCCGCCGACACCTTCTGCTTCCTTTTCTTGACGGCCTTCGGTATTTTGGTTTTCCGCTTCTCCCGCTTCTCTTCTTTCGCCGCTTGCTTGCGAAGCTGCCACCCATCAGTATCACTAGAGTTAAGCTGATGATAGAACACACCTTTTTCGACTCTTTTTCCTCGTCCTTCTTCAGCCTTGATTTCTTCTCTTGCCCGTCTTCACCTTCATTTTCACTGTTTTCTTCTTCGTCAACATCGTCTTCATCGCTGCTATCACTATTTGTGGATTCGCCGTCACTTTCTTCATCGTTCTCTTCACTGAATGTACTCTTCGGGGTCTGTACCACATCTTTCCTCACCAACTTTTTTGCCGTCGATGCCGACGGATCAGAGGGTTTCTCAATGATGAGACCAGTGACTCGCGCATACACACCAACGCCAGTATTCTCTTCGACGTCGCCCTTCTGGAATACTTCCACATCCTGTTTTGAATGGAGTGAGTGGACCGGAGAAGAATAAAACACTGAGGATATTTCCCATACCCTTTCGTAGTTCACAATCTCTTGCAGAGTGCGAGGGATGTATGTCTGCCGAAATACCGCCTCTTGTATTCCAGCCTCAGCTTCAGCGGCAGCGACAGACACCCCCTTCAGCGTGGCAGCAGTCTCCACATTCGCACGCAGCGTAGGGTCGTGCGCTCGAACAGCAAACGCATCTAGCATCGCACCTTCATCAAGCGCTCCAGCAGTATCTCCCACTGCTGCGCGAACCGCGTCGACAGGTGTCGTCACAAAGTCAAACAGCTCACGCAGCGTCAGGGGGGTTAGCGAGTCACGGAATTCGTCACCGACGGGAGGAATCCGTTTGGAGAAATAGTCCACTATGTTTTGCAGATCTTTTCGCAGGAACTCGAGAGCATGCGGATGGTCATGTTCAACCGATTGCGACACGTCAATAATGTAGATGCTCTTGTTGTGGTACCTAACCTTTTACGTTCACTTCTCCAGGAAGACGAAAACGCTAAATTTTTATACTTACAAAAGATTGTATTCCGAAAGATCGGCATGCACCAGCTTACACTTGTGATACATTTTCCAAACCATTTTTATAAGCTGCAGGTATAATTGCTTGTATATCATGGGGTCGCTTATGACTGCATCTTTAAGACGAGGGGAAGCCCTGGATTTCACCATTAGCTTTCGAGCTTGAACAATACAAAACATAATCAAAATTACCAGCCGTTTTTATCGCCAAGGAAGCTCATCAAAAGCACGTGCATTCTTAATAAAATTGGTTCCGGGCATTGGATTCCGGCTACAACCAGCCGTTTCAAATTTCGCATTTCCTTTTCTGCCCAAACTTTGACCATCTTCCTCGGGTTGCTCTTCGAATAACCATGCCTGAATCTGAATTCTCCTGAAACATACCGGTCGCGGTCTTTGAAAACCAGAATGGAAGTTTTGTAGACTTTGATGGCCCGGTGCGATCCATCGGGAGTTGTCGCGTGGTAAACATTGGCTTCTTTTCCCGTGCTGATACAACCGTTTACTGCGGCCAGGGTTTGGTTGTTTAACAATTTGAAGAGAATAATCCGAGTTCGCGGGTCTAGGACTTGTTCCACTGTCGCCCGGTCAGATTTGTCCTTGTTTATTTGCCTTTCGCCTTCGGCCTTCCGCGAAAAGGCTTTGAAATCCCCGCGAGCAGAGCTTAAGGCATTATCTGCAGGTGAATCGACTGGATCGATGCGAATTTTCGAACTAAATTTCGCTCCAAGTTCGTCGGCAAGAGCTTTCACGGAAGGTTTCTGCCCGGATGCAATCGGCTTCGAAGACGACGCTACACTTGATCGCGCTTTCGACGACAGTTTTTGTTGTGCCGTGGGGTTGTTCGTAGGGGGCAAAACCGCACCGGATGTGTTCGACGAAGACGTTGATGCCATTTGCATTCTGATTTTGTTGAATTGCTTTGTGAAGTCTGTGCCAGGAAAGAAAGTTGAGACAACCGTGTTCAGACAGACTACTTGAGCATACCTCCAGTAGCGTTGTGCCATTGATCGCCGTACTCGAGGGCTTCTTCGAGAGCAGAATTCTTGATTTCATCAATGTTGATATCATTGTACGCGATTTCCGTGTCGTAGTCCTCCTCATCAGAATCATCATCAAAGTCGCTGCCGCTCGGGTGCTCTTCGTCAGGATCTGTCTTGTCCTCGACGTCGAGCTGCTTATTTGCATCGTCGTCGTTAAAATAGTCGTCGTCCATGTCTTTTCCCGCGCCGTCCTCCTCATCAGCTTCGGCACCCGAAGTCTCTCCGCCGCTCTTGACGGCGGACGCCTTTAAGTCTTCTCTTGATATTGGCTTCGCCCGATGCACGCCTTGCGGGGGGAGCGGAATGGCTCGGTGAGAGACCGGCAGCGGGACGGGCAGCACGTCGCGTCGAAGACATTCGGCGGAGGAGAGGCCTGCACCCTCGTCGTCGGCGTCGCTGAAGCGGCCGTCGACGTCGACTTCGACGTCCTCTGAGCTGGTGGACATTTGAGTTTTTGATTGAATGAATTCCACATTCGGCAGGTTCAATCATACGTGCTTCTACCATTCCAAAACCCATCAACCTCAGTTCACTCAATTTAGTTTGAATTTCATGCGCTAGTCAATTTTACATGCAAAGTACAAGATTTATTTGACGTTAGCATAAGCCATAGAGTTCGAATAACAGTGAAATTATGAACGATCATAACATCAAGAATCAGTTGACTATCCTCATTTTTAAATTGTGCAGACCCATTTGTCGAGAGGTTATTGCTGTCACGGCACGACTTTGTAACGACAAATCAAAACTTAGCACAGATACCGCCATGTACATGTTTTCAGCAGTGGTACCCAAAGTTGCACTAGCTCTGAAGTAAAAGGCGTTCTTCCGCCTGTTCAGCGTATAGTCAATTGTCGAGTTGTTTTGGACCGAATTTCCCGATCGTTTTTTTTTTGCAATGGGCACGCCGTTGCAGGTTTTGTATTGCGGCATCTGCACAGCCCCTCCCGAGGTGTGTTGCTGCATTCGTCTTTGTTTTTGATTCAAGAACCGTTTCCAAGTATTGCTCGTATGGCCCGTCGTTCAAGCGCTGCAAACCGTGGCTGCGGGAGTCACATCCCGACATGTACGCCCGGCTGTACGGCGCTGAAGAAGAAGCAACAACAGAATGTATGTTGCGTCAGCGGCCCATAAGTCATTGATGTTACCTGCATATACAGTGCAGGAGAAGACAGCAGACTTGAAGATCGACAACTCCGAGAAAGCCGATAAAGCGAAGGAGCAACCCCAGCCAGGTGCGGTGCTTTATTGCTTCAAGTACCAGTGATCTCAATGAATCTCGTCACAGAAAAGCTCGATGCATTGCAAAAGGAACAGCTCAAGAAAGACAAAAAGAAGCAGGCAAGGGCAGTGAATGTTTGCTAAGCCTGATTTTTTCAACACTAGGAAGCGCGCGTGACAATCAAACGTATTGAGCGGACGAAAAGAAAATGCGTCATTGTGGTTGCTGGGATGGAAGCTTTTGGTAGGCGGTGGTTTTGCGCGTCGAACTTGATTAACGCGCAAAATCAGACGTGGATCTTAAGAAGGCGGCGAAGCTGTTTGCTACGAAGTTTGCGTGCGGCTCGTCAGGTGAGATTGGAAGTACGACAACAGCGAATCTGACGTGCTTCTGCAGTCACTAAGAACGCGGCTGGTGTGGAGGAGATCGTTGTGCAAGGCGACGTGCAGGATGACATTTATGAGCTGATCCTCAAAACATACAAAGCCATCCCGGATGAGAGTGTTGTCATGGATTGAAGAAACTTTTTCTTTTTGTTTTTTCTTTCCCTCCCAAAACACTGGAAATGTCGTCTCCAACTCAACATTCTAAGAAGTACATTGTGGTGACTGGTGGTGTCATCTCCGGCATTGGGAAGGGCGTTATCGCCTCATCGACGGGACTGTTGCTGCGCACCCTCGGCTTGCGCGTGACCGCTATCAAGATTGATCCCTATCTCAACATTGACGCCGGAACTATGTCTCCGCTTGATCACGGTTCGTTTCCTCTGTTGTCTTATGCCTCTGGCTGAACCTGCCGGTTGACAGGGGAAGTTTTTGTCTTGGACGATGGTGGAGAAGTTGACCTTGACCTTGGAAACTACGAGCGCTTCCTGGACATCACTCTCACAAGGGAAAACAACATTACCACGGGAAAGATCTATAAGCAAGTGATTGAAAAAGAGGTTGGGACGTTTCTGCTGGTTTTGGCACCGTTTGCTTAATAACTAGTCGATGACAGCGCAAGGGAGATTATCTTGGCAAAACCGTGCAGGTGGTTCCTCACATTACTGATGCCATCCAAGACTGGGTTGAGCGCGTCGCCAAGATCCCTGTTGATGATTCGGGTCTCGAGCCAGATGTCTGCATTGTTGAAATGGGAGGCACCGTTGGTGACATTGAAAGCGCTCCCTTTATCGAAGCAATGCGACAATTCCAGTTCCGTGTAGGGCATGCTAACTTCTGTCTGATTCATGTGTCGATGGTACCTATTGTTGGATCGGTTGGCGAACAAAAGACCAAGCCAACTCAAGCGAGCGTTCGTGACTTGCGCGGCCTGGGATTAGCCCCGGACTTGGTAGGCAATTTCTTTTCGGACGAAGTCTTTTTTTTTTTTTTCTTCTTAAAGATCAACATTACTTTCAACCAGATTGCTTGCAGGAGCAGTACGCCGTTGAGCCCTGAAGTGCAGCAGAAAATTTCCATGTTCTGCCATGTCCCAATTTCAAGCGTCCTGGCTGTGCATGACTGCCCCTCAGTCTATCATGTCCCTCTACTCCTGCACCAGCAGAATCTTACTCAAACGATTGTGAACCGTCTGAATATTATTCCACGGGAAACTCCCTCGAGTGTGGGCCTGTTCGTAAAGTGGAAGCAGCTGTGCCAACGTCTTGAACGATTGCATGACACTGTGACAATCGTGCTGGTCGGAAAGTACACCTACCTCCATGACTCATACATATCTGTTGTGAAAAGTCTGGAGCATGCAAGTTTGTCGTGCAGCAGAAAACTTAAACTTGAGGTTTGTGCCATTTTCGAGGTTTTTGTTTAACAGAAATTGTACAGTGGGTGGAGGCAACAAACCTTGAAACGGAAATGCTTCAAATTGATGCCATCAAGTATTATGATGCTTGGAAAAGTGTGAGCGCGGCAAAGTATGTGCTTTAGTGGCGATGCTTATCACACTCAACATCATCATTTCGCAGTGGTATTCTTATTCCAGGAGGTTTTGGTGTGCGAGGCACTGAAGGAATGATTCTCGCTGCGAAGCATGCTCGTGAAAACAAAATCCCATACCTTGGCATCTGCCTTGGTTTTCAAATTGCCGTCATTGAATTCGCACGCAACGTGTGCGACATGCCAAAGGCTAATTCAACGGAACTTGACGAAGCCACAGAACACGACGTGGTAATTTTCATGCCAGAGATCACGAAAACGCATTTGGGAGGCACCATGCGACTTGGAACGAAAGAAACTCTGTTTGGCCAAGGAACAGAGGGCTCTATCATTCGTGAGTTTCGCGGTATTCTTTCCGTCCAGTTTTCTCAAATACTTCTTTCAGGCCGATTGTATGGTAATGTTCCCGTCATTCACGAGCGTCATAGGCACAGATATGAAGTGAATCCAAAATATGTGGCACAACTCGAAGCGGCAGGACTCAAATTCATTGGCCGCGACGAAAAGGAAGAACGCATGATCATTCTTGAACGCGACCCGTCAGAACATCCGTTTTTTGTTGCAACTCAATTCCATCCGGAATACAAGACAAAGCCGTTGAAGCCTGTGCCGACGTTCCTGGGATTCGTGCTGGCTTCTTCTGGCTTACTGAAAGAGTATCTTGATGGATCTGGAGAGAAACCATCCGGGGCAGGTCTGGCGAAGTACATGAGCTTCGATGGTGAAACGCCATTGGATCTTTTGGCATCGGTGTAAGCGGCGCGAGGGGTGCTATTGGGGAAAGTACGGGTGCGAAGATGGTTTGAATGCAACATTGGAGAAAAGTGGCGGTAGTTTTTTTCTTTGTTTGTTTGCGTTCTTCTTGGACCACGGAGGACGGTTGGGACGGCGCTTTCTTTTTGTTACTTGTTTTTGAAGTTCATGTCGTAAGACGAACTATTTATGCACGAGAAAATACCCAATAAACTGGCGCGCACGCATACGCACATCCGTTAGGCTACTCACCCAACACGGCTGTGATCTATAAATGCATGCACAGAGTTGAGGATCTAAAAATAAGATGGAAATTTTCAAGGAGATGAGGATCGTGTGGGGTGAAGAGCTGTGAGGAATGAGGCTGCCACATCATACAGCCTATGTATTCTGTATATAAAAAGGATCGGATCCGTCAATTATTGTTGATGGACGCTGCGGTGCACGGAACCTCAAATGAAGCCCTTGGCACGATTTCGGGCTGCACGTCTCATTTGGGATCATGTCTCGGAACCAAGACCAGCGATATCCGCCTCCACCCCAGGGCTACGGTCCCAGCGGCGGCGGCGGACGCCGGCCAAACAACTACGACGACAGAGACCGCTATCGGGACGACTATCGGGACCGGTCTGCAAGTCGAGATGCTGGCGGAGGCGCTGGCCCGATTCGCGAGCGCGGCCAGAGCAGGCACCGTGGACCCGCGCCCGTTGGCCAGAACCGCAGCGCCAGTACTGAGCCGTTGACTGCGTCGGCGCAGACGTTCTCGTCCGGCCGCGACCGCGGAGCTGAGATTCGCAATTACTCACCGCAAGCGACGTACGCACGGAGCGGCAGCGGTGGTGGCAGCGGAGGGTCCGCCAACGGCCGCGGCGGCTACAACGACAGCGGCCCACGTGCGATCGGCGGAAGCGGGACTGGCTCCTTCTTCGACTCCATACAAGCGATTCGGGCAGACCTCGACACCTTGCAGCAGCGGCGCATTCCGGACCTCACGGCCGTTCAGCAGCGAATCATTGCATCCACACAGCCCGCAGAGCAGCAGCGCCTGACGGCACAGGTTGACAAACTACAAGACGCAATCTCCGCCGGCCTGCAGAATGCCCGCAAGGCTACTCGCAAGCTGAACGCCGACGTCGCCAACGACGCCGCGCGCCTGCAGCCCGCCGAGGTCCATTCACGCAAGGGCCAGCTCGGTACCCTCGCCAAGAAGATCATGGCCGTTGCAGACGACTTTCAGGCCGCCCAGCGTGCCTTCAAATCAAAATACAAGGCCCGCATGGAGCGCGAAATCCGCATTGCCCGCCCGGACGCCACACCGCAAGAGATTGCTCGTGCCCTCGATTCGTCTTCCGGTGCCGCGTTCTCCCAGCAGTTGCTCGCGTCGCGGAATGAAAAGCAACGGAGGGCCTTGGAAGAAGTACAGGACAGGCATACGGAGCTTCAAAAAATCGAGCGCTCCATGTCTGAGTTGTTTGATCTGTTCCAGGAAATGAACGCCATGATTGAGCAGCAGCAAACCCTCATCAACAATGTCGAAGCCAATGTCGAAAACGCCGTGGAGTACCTTGATTCGGGTTCCAAAGAACTGTCCAAAGCAATTGTATACCGCAAATCAACCCGCAAAAAGCAAGTATGGATTGTTGCAATTGTCATTGCCGTTTTGATTGTCGTAGGTGTCGTAGTCTATATTGAGGTAATGAATGCAAACGAATTGATTGTGGGTAAATTGAAATTTTTTCCGGCCAATCTCTTTCAACAGGTCATCAAGCCGTTAATCAACAAGTGAATTTCTGTGAAAGTAACGGAGGTTGTTTTGTGTTGTTCTCATCACGATGATGGTTTTTTTTTTCTGCCGTCTTTCGCCAATGTTCTCATTTGTGTTTTCATTCTTGGATATTCTCAAACATGGTGTCTTGCCTTTCCTTTTTGTTTATGTTTGATTTCTGCTAGGACTGACCCAGGAAGGGACAGTTGCCTCGAAAAATGACCATGGTTGCTCAGTGTTGAAAGTGAGATGCTGTACAGCGGTATCACACGGGAAAAAACAATCGCGTCGGAGTGAAAAATGGTGAGCATGCATCTACTGATGCTGTGATTCCTGCCAACACGATGTATTATATCGTCAAAAGGTTATTTGCTTAAAAGGAAAACAAAAAAAACAAAATAAGTTCGCAAGGCGGTCGGTAAATGCTGTTGAAGCACCCACAAGGCTCATGCGGACACTTGATGCCAAAGTGATTGAGTCGGTTAAGCACGCATCAGAAAGCGCCATGTCTGTGATTGCAGACACTGTATCGTACTTGTTTCAGACTGACATTTATGGCTCCCAGTTTATTAAGGGGCGTTGGTATGACAGTTTTTTGGCCCACTGAAAGAAAATTTATGATTTTTTGATAGTAAAACAGCATGGCGAGCCTCAGATGCGTTTGTTCGCAATGAAGAATGTTTGTGCCAATAGAACTTATGCAAGCGCATCAATCCGATTGTTCCTCTGAAGTCGAACCCGGAACGAACAGAAGTTTGACGATCAATACCTTGGCGTTTGCGAGTACGTTGTACGATAACAATCCGCCTCGTTCTGTTCGATTGACGAAAAATCGAACTTTTTCTTGCTTACTGGAGGAGTTAAGACGAAAAAAGTTAGTCTCATGACCAGGCCATCAAAAGGCAATCCTCTTTGGCACGTTAGACAGACAGCACATGGCAGAGGGATGGACCGGCGCGATTTGCTTGGACTTCGAAAGCTTATTGAATTGCCAGAACAGCAACGCGTGCGTGGGCGAAGCTGTTTACCGGTCCAGCATATGTCACAGCGATACACTTGGAGTTGTCCACGAGCAATATGAGCGGTGGGATTTGTGGAACGATAATGTTCGTTGATTCTTCGTTTTTTTATGGTGGTGAACTCTTGGTATTATTTCAATTTTTGCACAGGCGACGGCAGGGCTATGGAGGTGAATTACGCGATGCGGCAGGGCGGGACACAAGTTTTCGGTCGATAAGGCACAAACGGTGGAGTACGATGACGGACGGACGGACGGGGGCCGTTCGGCGTGGTCGGCAGCAGGAGGGTTGACAGGAGCGAGGTGGGTGAAGGGTGAGTAAGAGGAAAAGGAGAAAATTTTGATGGAAGTGTTTTCGTGATCAAGAGGGACGGAAGTCATTGATAGTTCTTTTTTGGGCTTGTGATGTGATGGTGGTGGGCAGTTGGGGCAGTGGCAGTGGGGCGGAGTGAATGGGTGGGCAGGGAGAAGGGAGAAGGGAGAAGGGAGAAGAGTGAAGGCTGAATGAAGGGTGAAGTGGGAAGGGGCAAGAAGGGTCAAGAAGGGAGAAGGGGAGAAAGGGAACAAGAGAGAAGAGGGAAGGGAGGGAAGGGAAGGAAGCGCACAAACCAAATCCAATGTCCGACTCCCTGCCGGCCCGCTCAGGCTCGCGCGTGCGCCAGCGCCTCAACAACACCAACGATGCCGCCCCTGCCTCTGTCTCTGCCTCTGCCACGGGCAGGCCACTGCCCCACAGCAACCCAACCTCCGCTCTGCCGCGCTCCAACTACTCCAGTGCCGCCGACCGTGCCTTCGACGCCTCCATGCCCCCCCCCCCGCCAGCGGACATATCCCCGCCCCCGCCCGCAGCCACCGCCGCCACCACCAACGCAAACCAGAACGAAACCCCCGACCCTCCCCACAAGGCACACCCCCAGCACAGACACCCCCCCGGGGATCTCCGCCAAATGGACGACCAGCTGCCCCCGGCCTTCTACCAAGTTCCTGGCCCCTACAATTCGAACGGATTCCATGAAGACAAGCCAGGGCCGAGCGATTATGAACACAGTGGCTTCGATCGCTTCTCCGTAGGTGAACCTCCCAAGAAGAAGTCGGCTATCGAGCGCTATCTGTGCTGCTGCTGCCCAAAGAACAAAAAACACCGCATGATCTGCATCGGCGTTGTACTTGTGGTTCTTATTGTTCTGGGTGTGCTCATCGGTATCTATTTCCCAAGGTAACTCGATGAGGCAACAAGAAAATTAAAAAGTCATTACTGAATTATATTCAAAATAACAGGTATCCTGAGATCAAAGTCTATGACGCCGTCATCTCGTCACCGTTCTCGTTCTCTGTTGCTACTCCAAATGACTACAACACCATCAATTTGAGAGTGAACCTGACCATGGACATTGGTACTTACAACCCTAACCGCTACAACCTCGACATTTTATCCATCAATCTTGTCGCGCTACTTGCCGTAAACACCTCAGTTATCTACAACACTCTATATACAACCCCGTTGACATCCTTTTCGACTTTGGTAAATCTGATTCCGGTCCCTGCAGATGCTTCTCAGTACACAGCCAGTACCACTCCTCAGGTCGGAACTGCAAGCTACGGCGCCATTCGTTACCCAACCCTGGCAAACGTCAATTACACAATGATATTTGAGTTCAACTACAGTCCTGACCAGCACGTCGGTCTGTTGAAAGACCCTGGGGTCAATGAAATTGCCAGTGCGTGTGGCATAACGTCGCGAACGGGATCGCAGAGACCCCTCGTGTTCACTTACACCGCAAACACTAGAATAAACAAGCTGGAAAGCATTGGGATTAACCCTTCGATCGGTGGACAAATTTCGTTCATCTGCCCGTTTTCGGAATCACAAATTACATCAGTGGTGAATGCAGTCGAGTCCGGATCCTCAATCATGGATGCTGTAACGTCTGTTTTTGGATAGCTTTTTTCTCGGTCTTTTTGGTTAATGATGGGCTTGCTGTGGGAGCTCTCTCTCCGTCTCTCTCTTTCTCAAACTTTTCTTTACGTTTTCACTTTTTACATGCCTTTTCTGAAATATTCATCAATAGAATGGGTTTTTTATCCTTTAAACGTCTGAAATTGATAAGCTCTGTCTGCGTTTGAACGTCCTGATCGTGTGTTTGCCATGCAGAAGGCCACCACGTACTGTATCTAGCAGTAAATCTGTTTGAGCTTCGACACCAATACGAACGAGAAAAATTGGCGATGGCGCGTTGCTGCGCTTTGTTTGAATGAAAGCGAATGCGTCGGTCGCCCCGCCCCAGGCACAGCCACTGCCGCAGTCCCCGCCCGCCGTATTTACAGCCCTGTCGCCTCACACCCCCATCCCTGCTGCTGCCGCCGGCATCTCCATCCAGTCCATCCTCTGCGCCGGCACCCCCATGATCAAATACCCAAACAAAGTGTCTCGCCGGCCCGAAGAACGAACCGTCAGGGTCGTAGGGCTATGGCAGTCTGCTGACGATGCCGAGGGCCTCGCTGAAACTGACTCAACTGGCGCGTCCATCGTGTGGGACAAGCCAGCGTCCAAGAAGCGAAAGTCCGGTGAGCACTGTGGTATCGTAACTCTCGTTCAATCTGACTTTCTTTCCCTTCCGCCAGCACAGCTTCGTGCGGTGCGCGAAATTCGGTTGGGACAAAACACGAAAGCTTTCGAACTGCATGGAAAGCGCACCGAAGTCGAAGAACGCGCATTCAGCATAATTTACACAGCCGACGATGGTAGCTTCAAAGTTCTGAATCTCGGTCAGCTTTCGTGGTTCCAGTTGTTTTGTGTTTATTTGTTTGGTTCGCCGTTCGATGTTCTAAAGACTCAAAAAAAAACTTACAGTTGCGCCCACAAAGGAAGTTTGCGTTCTTTGGGTGTCAGGTCTGCATATGCTTCTGGCGAACAGCTCCCTTCCTTCCACCGGCGTTGTGGAATCTTCTGCGTCGATCCCGTCATCCATAAATAATTGGCTCGAAACTCGTTGGAAAGATGTCGATTCAAACAATTCTGGCACTCTAGAACTAGACAGTGTGACCCAACTTATGGGAAGGCTGAACATTCGATTGTCCAGAAAAGAAATCAAAAGCGCGCTGAAGGTTTGTGGGTTACTCCATCGTTCACCGAGGATCCTCAACGATCCGTCTCGCAGAGCTCTGGTATCGCGAAAAACAGGCGCATTAGGTTCGAGGAATTTGAGCAGCTGTTCCGGTCTCTTAGGTTTCGTCCGGAGGTTGGCGAGTTGTTTTCCATGTTGGCGAAATCAGACCCGTCGGGCCTCAGCTTCGACGAGTTTGAGCTGTTTCTGTGCGAAACCCAGAAAAACGATTTCACTCGAGAGCGATGCATCGACATCTTCAAAAAGTATTCTTCGTTGGTCGACGATTCAGACCTGCATGGGACTCGTATGGGCATCGAGCATTTCACTGCATTCTTGCTCAGTGCAAATAATTCCGTGTTTCGGAAAGCAAACGTTGCATCAGTTTGCCATGACATGAATCATCCAATATCGCAATATTTTATTAACTCCAGCCACAATACATACCTTCTTGGAGACCAGTTTGCTGGAGAATGCAGTGTTGAAGGATACATTCGCGCTTTACAGCGTGGATGCAGGTGCATTGAACGTGAGTTCATGTTTGTAAAATCAACAATCATCCAACATCATGCAACAGTAGATTGCTTTGATGGCACAAACGGGCCGACTATATACCACAAAAATAGCTTGTAAGTTTTGAATCGCATCTCGCATCCTCTAAATTGTTGCGAACGTCAAGGACGAACAAAATTTTATTTAAGGACGTCATCGACGCGATATCCCGTTATGCTTTCGTTGCATCGCCTTACCCAGTCATTCTTAGCCTTGAAACGCACTGTAGCTTGGAGCAACAAGGGCAAATGGCAAAAATATTGATAGAAACTATCGGAAGTGCTTTGGTGATGGCGCCATTAGTGCCGCATGAAGCCTGTTTGCCGTCTCCTGCTGACTTCAAGGGCCGAATATTAGTCAAGGTGAGGCTTTTGAAGGAAATGATGGTGTTAACGGCGTGGTTAGGGGAAAGTTGTATCTCTAGATCCAGATGTATCTCGAATTTTTGTATCATCAGATGAAGACGAATCTGACGGTGATTTGGTGTCCGCAGGGTCACCTTCTGAATCAAGTGGTTTGGCGAACAACCAAGATACTTCTGCTTCTCATATGCCTGACAATGCCGTTGGTTCCGCCGAGAAAATATCTTTCTTGAGACGAGTTTCTTCAGCGCTTGCTGCTTCGCCTGAAGTAAGCACTAACAAGTTGCGCGTATCTGCATCGCACGGGAAGTTCCCCGGTTTTAGTAATGATAGATCCGCCATAAAAAAGCGGTACATAATTGAAAAGTCTTTGACGGACTTGGTTGTTTATTTTAAAGCCGTAAGATACAGTGGAGTTGGACTTCTCGGTATATGGAGCTGTACTAGGTATTATTGTCGCTGAAGTTTGGCTTTTCGCAAATCAGATTCGATGCGCATCGATCAAATGATATCAATATCCGAAAACAAATTCTTGGGTTCGCTCTCACGATCTTTTTCGTTCTCCACTCGATCAACGGGTGCGCGGAAGTCCAGTAGTCACCCTCCAAACAACTATTCGACTACACCGTTTTGGACAACCGAAGTTTGGACGCAGTACCACGCGCAGCATGTCACAAGAATATACCCGTCTCCACTGCGGATCTCGAGCTCCAACATCGAGAATCCATGTCTGTTTTGGGAATGTGGCGTGCAGATGGTGGCAATCAACCTGCAGACGTTTGACCGCGGCTGTCAGGTGAACACGGCGATGTTTGCTGGGAACGGCGGATGCGGGTGGCTGCTGAAGCGGCCATTGCGCTCTGCGGGCTGGTCATTCGATGGATTCCGATGGAGCTACGGCGACCAGTCGGCCACCAAGCACCTCGCGGCTGAGCCCCAGCCCATGGTGCTTGCTGTTCAGGTCATCAGTGCGCAGCAGCTGCCCAGTAAGGAGGGTGTCGGCGTGATGCGCTGGCTCATCAGCTCACCGCCGTGCGTTGAAATCGAGATCGCCGGATGCGAGCGCGATTGCGCTAAATACAAGACCAGAACCAGCACCGTCGGGGGTACGCCAGCTCCTTTTTTTTTTTTTTTTTAAAGTTATTTTTTATTTTACTCCTGTGTTGTTGAAAGATCGTTGATGCCGTTCTTTCCCGGCTTTGCACAGGTTTCAATGCGGTTTGGAAGGAAGAATTCCGTTTCAGAATCACCAATCCTGATCTTGCCGTCTTGAGGTTTGCAAAACAGACAGCCTGTTTTTTGTTGTTTTTTGTTTGTTTGTTTTGTTGTTTTTTTTGATCGCTTGCCCAGGTTTCAGGTATTTTCCGGAGAAAGCAAGTTAACAAACGAAGTCCTCGGCTGTTTTGCAATTGCAGTGGAAAACCTTGAGCTCGGGTACCGCCACGTGCCGCTGCTAAATCGCCATGGCGAAATCATCCCGTTCTCCACGCTGTTTTTGCGGTTGAGTATCTTTTGATATGTGCAAACGAAAAAAAAAAAAAAGATTTTTTTTTTCTGTCCTTTTTTGATCAATAAAGGTCAACTGCTCTGCATCTCTTTTTCTTTTCCCAGCGGCTCTTCATTTGACTGACTGACTGACTGACGGACACTGCGGTGTTAAAACATAACGGGGTAAACAGAAGTACGTTCGAGCACAAATTTTCACGTATCGAGCTGACATAAAAGTGTGGCTATATGTATGTATATATATTTTTTTGCTGTCAAAAATTTTTCAAAACAAACCCGCCTTTTTCTTCAATTCCACCCTCTTCCAATTCGGATGCGCGTTGTAGGCTTCCTTGTCAATGCCAAACAGGCTCATGAAATCACTGTCAGACAAATGCAGCTCTGCTGTTGCGGGGTTGATGCCAATGGGCAGCTTCTTCGCCCTCACGTCTTCAACCGAGAAAATCCCCGTCTCGATCACCTCCAAAACCGCCTTTGCCCGTTCGGGCCGTGGGCTTTGTCCGCCAACCTTCTTTTTGCGGATTTCTTCTTGCAGCCATGTGAACTATTGTTTTTTTTTTTTTCTTGGTTTGGCACGAAATCAATTCACGCAAAGCACTCACATATTGCCAAGAAGCGCCAGTCCCCAAATCCTCGGCGCCGTCATCAAACGCCAAAAAGCACGCCTTGAACTCGGGCGTCTCCTCGCCTTCATGCACCATCCACACCGGCGGCACCTTTTCCGCAAAATCGCCGCGGGAATTCTCCTTGCCTTGCGCGTACTCGGCATACTCGATTGCTGTTGCCAGCGCCAGCTTGACGTCCTTATGCGAGTCCTGCGCCTTGTGCCCGATCCAAACAAATATCTCAAAGAACCCGTCCAGAATGTACACATTCGCGTCATTCAGGTCTGTTTTTGCGAAAGGCTCAATGTGCTCGATCTGATTCGGCACCTCTGTTAGTTTCACAGGTCGAGCAAAATCAGACGACTCAAACCGTTGCGCCTCCGTTGAACACATGGCTCACTTTCCAGAGGCGTCGTTTGAATGATTGAACGTATTTCCTCTTCGCCTGCAGGTATTGGCACGATGCATAGCTGTGCAATGCCGGCTCTCCTTGATTGACTCCAAATTTCTGCCAAAAATCCGAGGGCTCCTCAAATTCGTTGAATTGCTCCAGAGGCTTCTCGCCCTGAATTCAAAAAGCACAAGATTCAGCGCATGCAGAAGTCTCCGGTCCGGTCACTCACGCAAATCATCGCAGCGACTTTCCGCCCGTTCGTCAGTTCAAAATCGAACGCACCAGAGCCAACCCACAGGGCGCTTGAATTCTTGGACACAACCAAAAAAACCGAGGCAGAGTCAAAGCTCGAAACATTCCACGCGACTTGTACGGCCTGTACTTGTGTTTCCGAACAGCCGCCGATGCGAAAGAGTGCCGTTTCCGTGGATGCAACCATCGAGGGCACACCTCGGCGAACGATTATCGGATCGTAAGGCTCTCCCTTCTTGTGCGTAACAGGACGGAAAATCGACAGAAAGTGCTCGGGCTCGTGGCCTTGGCTCACGCGCACTTGGCGGGCATCGTGCTTGCGCTCGAGATCAACCGCCGCGTGCGCTATCGTTCCGGCCTCGGTCTGTGGCGGACAGTCAGTTTGCAATAAGAGGGGCTGGTCACGCACCGCTTTTGAATCGTCGCCGATCCAAAAGTACACAATCGCAACCTCCTTTTCATTCCCTTCGCGCCCCATTGTATGTCGATACAAAAACAAATAACAATCGCCAGAGAAAAACACACCGTGCTGCTTGTCTGTTATGTCCACAAGCTCAGTTCCTATCGCCATCCATGATTTCAGATCCAATTTCCGACGGTCGATTTCCTTCGGGGGCGGCCCACCAACGTCAATCTTTTCGGTCGAGCCGTCTGCTTGCCGCTCCCAGGATGCGATTCCTTTCGGCGGATTCAACATGTGATACACATCGATTTTATCTGAGGCCTTCACGTACGCTCCTCGGTCAAACTCGGCGCGAGTTTTATCTTTTGCTTTGATATTTCGCGGCGCAACGACCTCAATCGACACTTTGTCTGTCCAATCTTGAAACTTCTCCATGAAAAGGACGGATTCCGATAAATCGCGTTCAACGATAACTTTAGATTTCGACAACTCTGCCATCGTGTTTGCGAACTTATTTGCTGCTTCTTTGGAAAGTTCTGTCGAAGTGCGACCCATCCACACGAATACAGCTTCCGCTTTGCTTTCCAAAACGAAGCATGCTCCGCTGTTGATGACTTTCATCGACAGGTCTTTTCCGCTTGCGATAGGAACAAACTCGTCATCATCATTGACACTGTTTTTTTATAAGATCAGCACAGGGAGTGATCTGCGAAAACTCTGGGAATGAATATACCCATATAGCGTCAAGCTCAATTCACAGTTCTTTTCATATTCCAGATCATCTGCAATTCGAAAGTCCTTCGAAAGTGAAGTCAGGATCCCGCCGCCCCACTCTTCGGATCTCGGGAAGGAGGACCAAAAACGGACTTGCGCTAAATTCCTTTCCGCTTCTTCCGCTGGAAAACTCCGTATCGGTGCACAGAACAGAAAGAAAGAGAATGCAACTTACAAACTTCAACAATCTCTGCCTTCAGTCTCCAATCTTTTTCCCGCATTCGATATGCCACCTCCTTTCCTCGCGCTTTTTTGACCATTCCGCTGCCGCTGCCGTACCACACGAACAGCGACGCGCGCACTTCCTCGAAATCCGTCCCATTGTCCTTTGGCCGAACTATCGCTTGGGCGAACGGTATTTCGAGGATGTACACGTCGCTCGACGACATTTCAACGGGCGAGACAGAAACCGATGTCACATGGAACTTGCGGCGCCCCTTGACGCGGTATAGCGCCGGCTCTGATTTGAACCCTCTTTTTTCAACGGCGCGCAGCGCGACGGTTGGAAAATTCGCTGTCTGTCCTTGCTTCACGGTGAATCCCGAGGCCGAACTTGGAATCGGGCTCTCAGTTGGACGGTCCGAAGACAAAGCGGCGGGCAGTGTCGTTGCATTCTGTTGCTCTTGCGACTCCTTTGGCAATTCGGGCGTTGCAACAGGCACTGCTTCCGTGACAGGTTCTGGCGGCTGAGTATTTAATGGCATCCGCTGCGACTGATCAAGCGGCCGCTCTGGAGGCGCCGAATAATCGGCCTCCGAGACTTCCTGAGGTCGCACGTCGGCCAACGGCGGCTGCACGGGTTTCGAGTCCTTCAGCGACGACTTCCGCGGGAGCGAGTTTATGCGCGACCGATCTTGCGACGGTGGCCTCGGCTGTGGGTATCCTTCCTCCAGAGCCGGTTCAACAGCCGCAGCCGCAGACACAGCCTGCCGTGATCGCGGCCGCGAGGTTGGCTCCGGAGACTGTCGCGTGTCTTCACGCCGAGCGGTCCGTGCGCGCGGAACGTATCTGGCACGGTGGCTATGCGGATCAGCTTGCGATATGGTCTCTGTGGCGGCAGTGTCCGCCGGCTGTGTTGCTGCGGTCGCCGACGACGTTCGGGCCGGCCGCGATCGCGACTGTGCACGGGCCGCTCGACGGGCTTCCTGTTGGAGTCGGGCAGTCAGCGAATGCCGTGTTCTGTGTCCGTCTGTTTGTTTGCATGTTACCCATTGGCGCTGCTTCTCCTGTGCCAGGCTGTCCATGCTATTGTGGTGTTGCGGAAGCCTTTGAAACAATCACGCTACAAAATCTTTGGTATTTTTCTGGTGCGCTTCAGCCTGTGACGGAGTAGTCTCAGCTTGGGACCTGCTGAGTACCCGAGGCTAAGAAGGAGAAGAACGATTAGGCAAATTTGCTTCTGCGCGTTCGCGCAGTTTTTGCATGCTTCTGCATCTTCGCAAATTTCTGGGCTATAAGCCACTAATTCCGTCAAGATCAAAGCATTGGATATCCGCTTATTCGCTCCACATTGTTTTAACCAAATTGAACCTACGTATTTCTTTCCTCATATCGCAACTTAATGTCCAGACAGCAGCCACTGCCACGATTGCATTCTTAGGACAGTTGAAGCCATACTGCCTAATATTCCTTTGTCAGACAGATTATCCACATTGGGTGCCACAAGCATGAATCCGAATGGCCCAGAATCTTTGAAAACAATAGGACAACTCGAAGTGGCGACATTGGTGCTTTGACAAAAACTAATAACTGGTTCGTTCGGACCTTCTGAAAATCCGCGGAACGACTAATTTTGATTATATATTGGGCCTGAAAGTTTGAACTGAAATCTGGCACTAAAATCGCAGGCTGCCATCATGTTTCACAAAAAAGTAAATTTATAGGTAATACTTCCTTCTGAAGCTTCCATTGAATTGAGTTGGAGCAAAAAAAAAAACGCACATATGTTTGACCAAACAGTGGGAACTTTTATCTTCCATTGCTATTGAGTCCGTCAGATAGTGCAAATAAAGTTGTTTGCATGGGCAGACGCGCTGTAGACGTATAAAATGAGAAGTTTTCCATGCAAGAGGTGACAGTGCGACCTCGATCAACCTTCCGCCATTTCGTGACTGTCGACACCGCGGGGAAGGAGCTTGTCTGGAACTTTGGCACAAAGCGTAAGAATATCTCGTTCGGCTTGTTCAAGCAGCCGCCGCCGCAATCCCAGCCTGCCCTCGCGGAGCCTGCCCAGGTTCTTGTCAAAACTGACGTGGAGACACTGACCGATTTTCGCAGCCGCTGGGCGCCGCCGATGAAACTGCCGGAGGACGGCTTCTGCTTCGTGCGGGTCCAGCGGCCACGCTCAAGAATCTGCGCAAGCGAGGGGTCTCCAATCCGGAAACCTTCTCGACAGGGAACTCGCCCATCGCCTCTCCATCCCCGTCCCTACGCGCCTCTGTCGATCTCAGTGCGTCTCCGCTGATCGAGCTCCTCCCGATAGCGCACTACGATTCTGCAAAAGTGACCGTGAAGGGATCCTATTGTGTCACAGAGCCCGGAACTTACGTGCTTGTATTCGATAATTCGTTCTCGGTGAATACTTCCAAGAGCCTGTTCTTCTTTGTTGCCCTGCGCGACTCCGATGGCATGTTGGATCACTCAATCGAAGAAGGAGGCTCCAGCGTTGAGCAACGCGTCGGAATGTCTCGAAATACATCAAACATATCTGCAATTTCAGCGCGTATTGTGGGCGGCAAAAAGACTGTTGAAGGGTGGATATTAAAGCACGGAAATTTGAAAGTTCAAGGATTTCTGAAAAGATGGCTTGTTATTGATGCCGATGGCAATCTATCATACTCAAAAACACAAGGGGGGCAGATACGGGGGTTGGTTTCCCTGTTTTCGGCGGCTGTGCGATTGGACCATGGTAATTATCCCAAATAGTCATGACTTTCTTCGAACCACTCACAATGGTACAGATAATATAAGCATTGTTGTTGATACTGGATCTGCGATATTGCATTTCAAGGCCCTTAACTTGTCGGATTTTCACATGTGGGTTCAAGCATTTCAGATCCACACATCGCCACCAAATTTCCGGCAAACCGCAGTTTCGAATGAAGAAGAATTAGCAGAGATGCAGAAGCTGATTGGAATACAGCTTTCGCTCCTTTCAGACAAGGCCTTGCAAATTAGAAGGTTTTGTGACAAGCAGTCGTTGGCACCTTCTGGTTTGTCAGAAATTTTGAAATGTATTTTTTTCCTTTTAAAGCTGAAGCTCTCGTTCAGAAGTTTCGAATGTTTCTGTCCTGGCAGAAGAAATAAACAAGGGTCTTGCAGACGTTGCGGATTCCCAACTGCGGCTATTTACGAAAGCGACATCGGCAATCAGCGACCCAGCATTCAATTTGGCCTCAAATGCTATCCGCCCTGCAAGCGCTGCTTCAAAACGACCGTCCGCTCCCCGTAGAGAGAGTTCGTTGGACGAAAGCATGCTTGAGATGCAATTCTATGACGCCCTTGACTATGATTCCGAAGATTCGGACGACAATGAAAATGAAGATGTTGAATTGGAGCTGAAGGATGGGGAAGTTGCTGTTGTTAAAGCGACAAGAGTTGCTGATGTACCTGACGCGAGGCCCCGTACGGATTCAGCGACAAGGATTGTTGTCTTGGATTCGGAGCCCACAGGAAATGGTCTTGTTGAAGACCCCGACGACGACGACGACAGCGAAGCTGAACTTTATACTATCAAGTCTGTTTCAACGAACCAGGAACTTTTGACCGACAGTGGCGAAAACAAATCTGCACTGATAGGTGTTGGTCCTGACAAACCTTCACCATCACCACCGGTATATTCTGTCGTGCGCCGAACCAGACTGCCGGCACCACAAGTTTCGATGGAAAACATCAGCGTAATGTCGATTCTCAGAAACAACATGGGGAAAGATATGTCCACTATTGCAATGCCAGTGGCACTTAACGAACCGCTGAACTTATTGCAAAAGCTTGCTGAAGAATTGGAGTATTGTGAATTGCTCGATGCAGCTGCTGATGCGCCGTCGGTGGTTGACCGTATGGTGTTCGTTTCAGCATTTGCGATATCCGGTTACGCCTCAACTGTCAATAGAGCTGGTCGCAAACCCGTAAGTTACAATCCTCATATGTTATTTCTCACTAGAAATAGTTCAACCCCCTTCTTGGTGAAACCTATGAGTGTATTCGTACTGACAAAGGATTCAAGTTTATATCTGAAAAAGTTTCTCATCACCCACCTGTGATGGCCTGCTATGCTGAGGCTTCAAAATATGTATTTTATCAAGACAATTTGGTTAAATCCAAGTTTTGGGGAAAGTCTATGGAATTCGTTCCTTCAGGAACAGGTTTGAATTTTTTTTGTTTACCTAATCAACATAAACCGAACTTTCACCAGTAAATGTCGCATTTCCAAATCGAAAAGATGTTTTGCAATGGTCGAAAGTTACTACATGCATGCGCAATATGTTTTCCGGGACAAGATCCCTTGAGCATTATGGAACTATGAAGATTGTAAGTCGGACAGGTTTGCGTTTTATCGCTTTTATAGCTTGAATCCAACTCTACTACTGAAGGATACACCTCCGCGGTGACGTTTAAGGAGGCTGGCTACTTCACCTCGGCAAAGAATGAAATATCTGCAACAGTGTTTGACCCAAGTGGAATGGAGGTTGCCTGGTTGACAGGAAAATGGGACGAAGCTGTTTACAGATTCGAAAAGGCACAGCCCAATAACCTGGAAGTTATTTGGCGGGCAACTCCTTGTCCGCCACATCACGGACAAATGTACGGATTTACGCAATTCGCGGTAGAGCTCAACGAAATCACTCCGGACATTGCACCCCACTTGCCAAAAACCGATACGCGGTATCGCCCAGACCAGCGATGGTACGAAGAGGGACGTGCGGATGATGCGGAGGCGGAGAAGCTGCGGCTAGAGGCCAAACAGCGCGAAACTCGTCGCCGCATGGAAGCGGCAGGGCAGAAATGGACCCCGCGCTGGTTTCGCGAAGTCGACGGGGAGTGGAAGTACAATGACGGGGTCGCGGACAGTGGAGGATATTTTGAGCACCGCGCACAAGGAAACTTCGGCAAGTTGGACATTCCCGACATTTTTTGATGAGGAGGATAAGAAATAACCGAAGAACTCTTGCCACTGCATTAAATAACCACTGAACTGAAGTAACCAACACAAAAGGGCCATTGTACGTCCCAACTTGATAATATTTCTGCCCTGATTCTTCCGCTAGAAGAGTGAAGAGCAGATGATTCGACCATCTATAGAAGTCCAAAAAAATTTACATTTACAATCAATGCGACGATGAGACCACAAGAACCAAATCAGCAGTTTATGACATGTCCGCTTCATAAAATTATTTGAGGGAAATGGCACAAAATAATGGAAAACAAGCACAATGCGATTCCGACCTTTTTTTCTTTAAAATTTTCATTAGAACGAATTCAAGTGCTGATAATGAAGCGGTTCCCAACACATATTGCGCAAAAAGCCATTATGAGTCTTCTGCAACTTTCAATCTTTCAGTATGTTCCCTACGGCACCTTGGTAAATTCTGGATCCACAACAGCAACCTAAAAACAATAGTGCTTCATTGAGAATACATATGCACCAGAGATATCACTAAATGGAAATTCCCCTTCCTATGTAATCAGCTTATGACGCAGTTTTGCGATTGTGGCCGGTGTTGTTCTGCAGCAGCCGCCCACCGCTGTTGCACCAATACCGACCCATTCATCAGCCCAATCTGAGACATCTTTTGCGGCGCTGCTGTCCTTAATCCAACATCGACCGGCTTCGTCCCATTCCTCTCCGCTATTTGGATAGCAAAACAACGCTTTATCAAGTCGTAAATGCTGCAATGCATTCTTCGCCCCCACCAGCAGCTCGCTGACGTATTCAGGTTTTGTGCAGTTTACGCCGACCCCTGCTATGCGTTCGTTTCGAGCAACCGCAGACACACATTCGTAGATTGTTTCGCCGTGACCAACGAGGCCATTCTCCTTTCCTCGAAACGAAATCCACGCTGGCACATCCGCGAACAAGTCAGGATTGTTGGTTAAAACGTCTGAGATTATTTTTGCTTCGCGAAGAGTGGGGATAGTTTCGAAAATAAGCAAGTCGACGCGTTCAGTAACGGCGTCTCGCTCGTCCAAAATCCGCATGCGCTCCTCGTGATAACGATATACTGTGTTATCTGGGACCTCGTCATAAGCTCCAGTGCCTCTGTGACCACCCAAGTTAGCCTCGATTAAAAAAAAGGCTCATAAACTAAACTCAGATCCATCGCAACGAAATGCGCCGTAAGATCCGAGAGAGACCGCAACCAAAGGATTGTCTTTCCCTTGCGCCGCTCGTAGTGACCCAAGATCTGATGCTAGAAACTCGCGGCGGGCCTGCAGCGCAAGAGCAGTGCTTTTTCTCATCAAGGCCTTTGCGTCATCGCTGGAAAATCCCTCGCGAACGAATCCAGCGAGAGAAGCTTGGTATGACGACGTGATGATGATATCTTTTCAAACTGTTGGGAATAGCTACTGAAAACAAACAGGCTGCATGCACGCACCCGCCCCCGCGTTGAGGTAGGCCACGTGCACAGCTTTAATAGCTTCGGGATCCGTGTGAAGCACACTGTTTCGCGTGTTAAGCGACAAGGCAGCGGCCGCAGATAAGGACGTACGCCGCGCTCCAAAGACTGCTCGAGAGAGTCTTGCCATGGATGTCCTCAAGTTCGGTGGCCAATCCGCCGTCGATGATGAGCATAGTACGATGCCTTCAAAAATATACAAATTCGATGAGAACCGCTTGGGCAATTTCGTCACGAGACTCCATCTCAATCCCAGCACAATCCCGAAGTCCATCATGCAAGTGATCGAGCCGATACCGCTGGGCACATTTGCTAGGAATAAAAGAACTTGCGAGATAAACAGGCAGATTTTTTTCGCCAAAGAAACTTTAAAAGCTGTACGCAAGAAAAAACATTTGAGCTCTGTGCTTCTTCTCGGGGGGGCACATCCACAGTAACATGCATGAACAAGAGACCCTAAACGAGCCATGCAAAAGCTGGTGCATTGTGTGATGCCAGAGGCGAGTCAGATGATCGTACACCATTAAAGTACATTAGAAACGATTTCACGGAAGTGCACCGCCTGCCGGAGGGGTGGGGGTGGTGTGATAAAAGATTAGCCGCGTCGGCGGTGACCGGGAAAATTTGCTTTTTTCTCCTTCACCAATTCCCCTTCACCGACAGAACGGGAAAAAACGATGATAACACGCAGCTTCGGAATCAAACTGGTTCAACTTTCGACAGTGAAACCTACCCGAATGTTTTGACTTAATGATTTTTTTGTGTTCGCCAGACATTGTCGCTGGATGGTGCTCCGACAGTCAACCATATTGGGCTGTATGTCGCTAAAGCTCGCGGATATTATGCTGCAGCAGGATTGGAACTATTTATCCATTTGAAAGACTCAGACAGCAAAGGCGAAAGCACGTTCGTTGTGACTGAGCCGAGTTCCGTGGAAAACGGGATGGTGACAATCGGCAAATTGAAGACAGTAGAGGTGGACCCAATTCACTTTTACCTGTCTGACTGCTATTTCCATTCGCCAAACAGGGCCGCGAACAAGTCATCACAACAAACAAGATCTTTTTCGAAAACAATCGCAAGCTTGTGCAGGACTTCTTGGACGCAACTCAGCGCGGATTCGATTATGCAGGAGCCGAGAAAATAGAGGCGACTAAGATGATGGTAGAGGTGGTGAACAGACAGCACAGAGTGGACCTTGCAGTCGATGCGCTGTGGGATTCGTGGGGCGGCGGGGTTGGGTTTGCTGGCGTGAGCGCGGCTAGTTGACATTAGACCGGCCATTCGCCAACTTTGCTTACAACGCCGTCAGGCTGTGCACAGCAACCGTCTACGCTTCACCTCATGCTTAGATCGCCTGTGAAACTCATCCAATTCCACCAAGTAGGTGGAACTGCTTTGTTCCTCTGCTTTGGCCAATTTCATTGACTGTAAAACCACCCCTACGCCGGCGTTCCATGAATTATTCGACACCCCTGGTTAAATGCGGCCTTGAGTAACTCGCTGCGAAATAGGTTAGTAATCAAATCATCCGCTCGATTATTCGATTAAAAATCCAACAACACCAAACAACGATTGCCTTATTTTGGTGATGAAAATTCTTGTAAAATAAGAAAAAACATAATAGTACTTATTTTGATTTCTAAACTCTTTTTAGTCGGAGCGAATCTATCCCTTGTTTGGTGGATGATGGAAGAAGGTAGACCGAAATGTTTCGAAGCTTGTGCCTGTATTTACAAAGGGCTGCGGTGATTGACAGCCGATATATCCTTGTCCGCTGCGCAGCGATTTAAACTTGCGTTTGCAAAAGGAAACACAGGTCATATGCAAAGAATGACGCATTGTGATTCAACTTTGATAGAAAAAAAAATTGTGATATTGCGAACAAGCTTCTATCCGGAGACAGCAAGGGCCAGGTGGAAGACAAATAAATTCAAAATATGAAAGAAGGTTTACTTTGGCTTCTAATCCATGTATTCCGAAGCTGATTCAATGCATTATTCATATGCCTCTCCAGGTTGTTTGGGTCCCGCAAGCTCTAAAACCTGTACGAGATGCTTTGGAGAGAGTCGTCGATTCGGAAGGTGGCCGTAGGTTGGCTTCGAAAGTGCACATTATTCTGTGAGAAATCGAAGCGTATCAGCCCGAATGCGACGGCGGTGCAAACGCCAAGCAGCACTCCGGTTCCGCCAGCAACTTTGAGATTCCGGCTCTTCGAAGCGGTTATGATTGTGGCAGTCTTCTTGCCGGCATTTGTCATGTTGATTCGTTTCTGTGAAAAATGATAAAAAGAAGAGAAGAGATAACAATGCCACTGTCGGGATCTACATTGCAGATCCCGAGGTCATCAGAAACTGGTTGCTGACTACAATCATGCCCATCACAACAGCTTCCATCCATCTCTACCCACAGCCTGCCCTGTGCTCGGCGATTTCCCTTGGTACTGCACTCAGCCCAAGGCTAGTTTTTGTCCTTGGCGACCTGCCACATCCCAACGCGTGCAGCCGCTTCCCAAGTGCATGCGTCTCCTTCTCCACTGCACTGCATGAAAACTTAGGCAAGATGCAGCACAAAATCCAGACTGACCGCGGCGAATCTCTTCGACTGAACGTGAAAGAACCTCACCGCAAATCGAATCCATCCGTATCAACGTTGTGCATAGGCACCGGGTCATCTCCACTTTCCACGCGCTGGCGAGCCTACTATTTGCACAGGTGTCATTGGGGCGACCTACTTGCACTCTCAGCCATCGCACGCGAGCTCGACTGACCCCCATATTTCTGGCCACACACACGCGTGCAAGAGCTTTGAGGTCGCCGAGGGTCGCTATTTCCTGAATCCCGGGTCGGCCCGCCTTCACCAGTTTTCGTCCGCTTGTCGAATGCACCGAAGCGGATGTCTCGTGTCGGATAATATCCCATCTTTCGCGCTTCCTAATATCGAGGGATCGTCTGTTTTGGGCGCATCGTCCTCTGTTCAACCTTTTCCAGAGTTTCATGAATTAAGACCAAACTTTTCCCGTTTCGGCTCGGAACACCAACGTACTTCCTGCTTTCTTAGTACCTACAAGCTGGTCGATAATCTTAGTTCGCCAAGAAAACGAGGCTTTGACACAAAGGGAGCAAAGCAGGCACGGGTGGAGATGCAAGCTTCTGTTTTCACGGAATCAGCAGTCCCATCTCTCGCCCACACCTAGCTTTCATCTCCCAAATTGCGAAAGAAAATCTTAACAGGTATTTCGCGAAGAAATGGAACAAAGATTCAGCGGAACGTTTTTTTCCAACTTTGGGCTATGAAGCAAGCAGTAAAGCTTTGAGCAGTAGCGGAGTAGCGCATAACTTGCACTTCATCCTACTATTCATTTCTCCATTCCGGCATTGCACTCGGCCGGCTTCAAATTTTGAACCACACTAGATCCTAAATTTGAGTAAATCTGCTGGGATTATTTGCCTAAATGCCCAACTTTTCTTTGCATTTTCCGTGCCATTCATTGACCTGGGTGATGACGGGTTGCAGTCGGATCAAGAGATCAAAAAATTGGAAAATAGAGAGTGAAAGCAACCAGTTCTTGAAATTTTTCAATTTGACTGGTCCTGTAAAACTGGACGATCGCAAAAGATTTTTGAATCAACGTAAGAAAAACCGAATCCTGGGATATCATTTGTTCCACCAACGGCAATTCTGAAATGCATATTCTCTTTGGTTTTTGTTGGTTGAACCTGAATTTAACAACCCAAGTGCGGACGCAATCATGTCTGCAAACAGCGCTGCCACGGTCGCTCGCTCTGGCATTCTCATTCTGGCGTGTGTGTCATCCGTGGTGGCCGCCTCCGATAACTCCACGTGCCAGGACAATTCGCAGCTCATCGAGTACTCATCGGGCAGTGCGTTCTCGCTCGAAAGGGACACAGCGTCCTGGGCATGGATCATCACGGGAGTGTTCGCCACCGCAGCTTCCGTTTTGTCGTTCGCCCTGATCTTCTCACACCTGCGGAAGTTCAATCGGCCCCTGGAACAGATCCACATCGTGCGCGTGCTGCTGCTGGTCCCGGTCTACGCTATTATTTCATGGCTTGCCTTCCGCTTCTACTGGCGTGCTGTCTACTTCTTTATCATCCGCGACTGTTATGAGGCCTTCGTAATCTACTCATTCTACACGCTGATTCTGCAGTTTCTGGGTCCAACTGTCCAGTCTCAGAAGTTAGCATTTGTCAACAAACAGAAGATGCTCTGGCCTATCTGGCATCCGATCTTGCGGCTCGTCAGGGTAGACCCGTATTACTATCCATCAAGTCCAACTTTCTTGCAAAGCAACAAAGCAGGTGTCATTCAATACGTTGTCGTAAGGCCAGTCATGACATTTGTTGCGCTGATAACCCAACTACTCAATGTGTATTGTGCCGAAAGTCTGAACGTGGCTTACGGCCATTTTTGGTACATGCTTTTCAACTTTGTCTCCGTCTCCATCTGCATGTACTCTTTAGTAGTTCTGTATTTGACCGTCAAGGATGACATTGCTGATCACCGCCCATTACCAAAAGTATTTTTTTTTTTCGTCCTGCCAACAGCAAAGTTTGACTCTGAAATTTACAGTTTGTGTCTATCAAACTCGTGATATTCTTGACCATAGTGCAAAACGTGATTCTATCGATTCTTGTTCATTTCAACGTTATTCCAGCAAACGAATACTGGACATCAACGAACATTAGTAATGGAATCCAAAGCTTTATTGTGTGCATCGAAATGTTTCTCGTATCGATTTTCCACTTTTACTCTTTCAGCGCAACCAGTTACTCTGGCGTTTTGCCAACTCCTTGGTTCAAGGCGATGGTTACATGTTTCAATTTTCTGGACATATTGAGAGAAATGGGTAAAGCTGCGTCGCACTTGATATTGCGAGGGAAGAAGAAAATGGGTCGACCAGAGCGAAGCGGCACAATTTATCTCAATGTTGAAGCAAGTGCTGGAGCTAACCAATCGATTGCGTCGCTGAGACGATATGAAACAGAGGAAGAGGAAGAAATTATTGAAGAATCAGTAGTAGCGAAGGCTGACGGAAAATCGTATGGAACCAACAAGTGAATTAAGAAATCTGTGTTTAGTAAAATTTTTCCGTCCTGAATTTTTTCTGAGTTCTGCTGTGAACACGTCTAGCCATCGATGTGTTCAAAACAAACATTTCACATCATTTTCGCGAATGAAACTGTTTTCGAAGTCAATTTCGGTCGTGTACCAAGTTTGATGTGCCCGTTGGATCATATCCACTTCACCTTTGAATTCGCCAATCAAAAATTATTTAAATGAAAAACAACGCTGAGAGGACGAGAACTACAGCTCGTAGCGCAATGTTCGCAAAATTTCTTTGAGTAGACATTAATCAGCCCTTACAACTTCGTTTTTTTTCTGCTGCAATAATTTTCCGTGCGGAACAACAAATATTTGGTTTCTGGCACAAAATTCAAACACCCCTCAAACACCCCTCAAACCGAAAACTTGGCGAACAGAAACTTTCAATGGATATATTATTTGCTCATACCGAGTGGACAAAGCATTCGCCCCCGCACATAAGACGCGACGACAGTGTAATGAAGTATAGAAAAATGCTTGCGATCTGATTGCACTATCTGTATTTTGCTTATACGGGGCTCGTGACGGGAAATGCTGAAAGAGTGGAAGTTGAGCCTGACGACCTGGATCAAGAAGACTCACTGAAAGTAATGGATTTTATGCGCGCATGATGTGGATTTGTGAAGGTGTGAATCGATGCAGCTTGTACTGGAATTTGTAGGGAGTCCAGGCATTCAAGGCACAACTAATCCCACTGCACACACTCTTCGTGCACGCACCAGCCTGGATACCGTCAATATTTCCTCGCGGGTGGCTTCGAGGAGTGCCGAGAACGGGCGTCCCGCGTCTACTGCTGGAGTTAGGGACCACGTCGAAAGCATGCTCGGCCAAAAGGAGATGGTTGGTTACACGACTCACGTCCGGACACGTAGCTTTAGTTGTTTGCATTTGTCGCTTCCTCCCGCTGCGTGCTGGACAAGGTCCAGCAGTCTGATGCAAACATCACCGTCGCGAATGATTGAGAAGACTCTTGAAGAGCATTGCTACCGCGAAAATTTGTTCGAATTACTTTGCTGCAAGCTGATCTGGTTGTTTCTGCTCTGATGATAGGCTTTGTCAATGTCTCAAGGGTCCATGTATTGGCAGTGCAAGATGATGAAGTGGAGAATTCGACCAAATCCGTAGGGGTTCTTGCGGCCGGATTCCTTTGGTAAAGGTTTTCGTTTCACCAAGGAAAGCGACGCGTTGTTCCGAAGGAACTTGATCAATATCGCAAAAATCAGACTTGGTTCGAAGCAAATACACGGAAAAATTTATGCATCCTCAATTTCATAAGCACCACATTAACCTTTTATTCGCCAAAAATAAGGAAAGCGCGTCATTAAAGCACACCAAAATCATTAAGAAAATTACGGAAAGTTGGTTGACTCATACCTCGATGAGGCTTTACTTCAACATTTAATCATCCTGGGCTCGTGCGGCTGAAACTCTGAAATCTTACTGAAGAAACAACTATGGGGGAGGCCTGTATCATCAAATGGTCAAACGCGAAACTACAGGGCAGTTGCTGGATGAAGGAGCGGTCCGAACGACGCACTATTCGTGCCAGCCGGACTCACGCACTGTACTGGGCGGAGGATGCAGCGAGGGTTTGAGGGCAAAAGCAGTGAATGACGTTGCTCACGTTAAAACGTTTGCACTGAGACAATACACTGCACCATCATACCACAATTATAGGATTTTGGTCATCGCAGACAGCTTCAAGCGAAGCAACAATTCTTTTTGAGCGTGATCGAGGCTGCGGAGTTGATTCTGAGAGTGGATGACATCATCCACGCTCGAAACAGGTTTGTTAGTGTTTGAGGAATGTCTTTATGCTGAAATCGCAGGCAACTCACGCGGCAATGAGGAAACGGGCTGTTGAAAACAATGTGTTTGTAAGGTGCCAATTTCCGTTGAAAGAGAATATCCTTCAAGATCGTTGTGCTGGAATCCGTTTCAATGCCGCCACGGTATGGAAAACACAAATTTCAAGCGGGTGCAACCACATCAACAATTTGAGAAAGAAGCACCAACCCCACCCCGCATTGGTTGGCATTCTTCATGATTGAGTACAGGCGATGTCAGTCCAGAAGTCAAGGAGAAGCTGCCAGGACAACAAGGCTCTGCATTTCCAAGCGCACGGGACCCTGCGCAAGCGTTGCGCATCCGTTTGTGCAGCTATCACGGCTGAAAAATTGGACCCAATGCGATGAGCAGCAACGACATTCTGTGGCCGCCGTCTGCCTCCACCGACTCTTTGCTCGCGCCTCCCGCCCGTCCCCAGCCGTCCCTCTATAACTCCTATCTCGATGGTACTTCGCGTCCGCTTACCCATTGCCCGTCGCTTTCTAATTACATATTTGCAGACCGTGCGTTCCATTTGCTCTCTGAGGACCAGTGCCGTCTGCACCCGAAAGCCGCTGGTATACCTTCCGGTGTTGGCATCGAGCTTGTGCGTTCTATTCTATTTGGACTCGTTCTCACAGACTCGTGAGTTCATAAGTGCTTTTGATTATTTCGCGAATCCAATTGACTTGCGCTCTTTGAAATGAAGATGGAACCATCCAGACCGCTGCTTTTCGGAGGAGCGAGGAGGCATTTTCAAGTTTACGACAATTGCGAAAAGCGATGATCAACGAACTTCGCTGAAGCACGCGGATGAAATGATCCAAGCCCTCCTTCTGAGTGCGAGCATGTACGACAAAGCCGGTCCCATGAACTATTTGCGCGAAAATAAGAACATGCACACATTCTCTCAAGTTTTGATAAGGTGGTGCAGATTTTTCCGCCCGCTGGTCTTAAAAACCTGTCCAGGTCGCCCGAAAATGATGAGGAAGGTTATGTCATTGGGCTCCAACCGCATTCTACTCCAGAAACGTCGGATGGTAAGGCTTTTGTCGCCTTTTCGGGCACCAAAGACTGGAGCCACATTCGACAAGCCCTCAGCTTCCTGCCAGCCACAATAAATGGGCAGCCAACTCTCAGCCCGCTGGGATGTCATTCCGGATATCTCGAAATCGCTGAAACTATTCCAGACATTATCGGCTCGCTTCAAAATCTTGGTTATAATGACATTGTACTTTGCGGTCATTCGCGAGGAGGTGCCATTGCGCATCTCGTATTACTTCTGTATCTGTATCGCAACGGTACCATCGATGAAGCTGGTCCTGCCACTCCAACTTCGCCTAATTCTCTTGACGCCTCCATGACTTGGGATTCCACTCCTCAAGTCCGATCAATTGCATTCGCATCGCCATTTGTTGTGAACGAAGCAGTCTCGACAATGCTCTCGGAAAGAGGATTGCACCATCGGTTCTTGACCGTTGTCAACGACGGGGATGTTATTCCTGGCGCCATGTCGAGCATTGGTGGGCTTTCAACCCAGGCATTGACAGCAGCGACTGGAAAAGTGACTGGCATCGATTTAGACAACATTGTTAGACAAATTGGACCATTGATTGGCGCTGCTGGTGCCGCAATAGGGTACCCATCTGCAGCGATTGGCGCTGTTGCTGGAGGATATCTCTGGAACATGTTTTTCAAGGAAGTTATTCAAAAGCCGATTTTGACTTATAAACCGATTGGTCGCTATATATTCTTGCGGAAGAAATACGGAGCTGCGGGCTCGTCTGTCAAAATTCGTTAAGTTCATCAACAGAAAAACTGGATACTGACGTTTCGTGTTACAGCTCAGTATTTAAAATCCCCGGATTCAACAACATCGCTTGATGCAGTCATGCAGCATTTTCAAACAATTGCCAAAGAATTTGCTACCAAAGCTCAGACAGTGGCTGACCTGCACGTTGATCATCGATCAGGATCATACCTGCATGCTTTACTGTCCACGTTCAGTATCTCTACACCACTGCACAAGTCTTTCTGGCGTGTGAATCAGCACATGTCAATATTGGGAAGCACAGACGATTCTTCATGGCCAGATCTGTCCGGAAAATCGGGCTCTAACCTTTCGTTGAATTATCCGACGTCAAAACATAGTGTAACGTCGGCGCAAAGCTCAGGAAGTACCGGCACAGACTTGAATCCTGAACTGGTGTTTTCTGTCCTTTGCCCCAACATTCGAGATGTGTCGGCCCAGCAAGTTCTGAGTTCTGTACCTGGCGGATCACGCCGTGTCAAGCTTGATGTCGTGGGACATAATTTAGATTTTATTGATATGAAAGAAGGCATTTCTTTGGTTGGTTTCTTCGTCGACACTGTCAAGCTGCATACCGTTATTGCAACGACGAAAGAGAAGATGGTGGTTGAAGGTGACTTGACGTGATCTCAGCTTGAATTCAATTTCCGATCAGCTGTCGTCGAAAACGCGGTAGAGAAAAGTCGAGGCGGTGGTGCGCAAATTGTTTACACGCCAGTCTTTTTCGGTTCTCGGCCTATTTCTCGTAAGATCACGGTTTGTGCAGCCCGTGGGTATTTGTGTTTATCTCATGAAGCAACATTTCATCAGAATATGATTACAATCGATTCAAATGCCGAAAATTCGAATGGAGATGTGCTTCATACTTCACAAACGAGTGCTTTGGCAGACGGCACAATCTTTGACGTTTGCATCAATGCCTTTAAGCGAGCTGTTATCAACAGGTTGGATTTTCAAACGGTCGTTGCGCTGCTGATACATGTTTTATAGATCTCACGAAATCCGTGCTGGAATAATGGGCTTCACCCCGCAACCAGAAGTGCAAGAGCGCTTGCGGAAAGTCAAAGCGGCATTTGCGAAGCTGGAAGAACTGTGTCCGCCAAAGCCATCTCTGCGCTTACCCAGGGCCACAAGCCCCTCTCCTACGCGGACCAGTCCGCAAAGACAAGAACCGTCACCGGGCCAACATACCAGCACTTCTTTGATACACCCACAGCCGCGCCGGATGGGTTCCACTTCGACGTCGACAAACAGAATTGTTCGAACACCGACTCCGTCCTCAAATGCTGCACCACCAAACAGAAAACTGGCAGATTTGATTGAATTTTTGGCAAATATGGATGCCTTTCCAGAGGGTAAGAAGGACGCAATTGTCGAAGACCTCGTGGAAGATTTGTCGCTTGATCCCACTCCCGAAGAAAAGTCCCGCGAACGGCAAAGATCGCTGCAGGTGCAACAAGCTATGGACGAAGCGGCGCTTATTTGCAGCAGGTTCCTGGAAGTTTTATGTTCAAAAATCGACATAAAACTGGAAGCTACTTTCTCTTTTGTTGTGGGAGTCGGAGTTGTCACTGGCCTGGTTACAGCATTGTCTATCGGATTTCTGATTCCGGAGGCACCAGTGATTGTCGCAGGCATTGGAATGGGATTTCTTACCTCAACAGCCGTGGGACCGTTAGGACTGGGAGACAGAGTTATTCATGCATACCAAAAGGAGCAGGACAATCAGTATCGATTCTTATTAATGGAGCTTGTTAAATGGATAGGGGTTCCAGCATCTGATCAGCTCGAATTTCTGAATGCGTTCACTCACGAAAGAGCCATTCAGGAGCGCCTTGCATACCTTGGATTTTCTTCAGATATTGACGTTAGTAGCGATTCGAGCCGCTGGATGAGCTGGTTTGAGCAAGAAATACCCGGGATAAACGGCGCGCTGTTCAACTTTGAATATTTTGGTGAAGGGAAGAGATTTGATCGTGCAACCCCCAGCTGCTTGGCTTTGATTGCAAAGCGAGTGGAGATGGTGCGACAGTTGTACTCAATACGCAAACTCATAGTGGAGGAAACAGTCGTTGCCTTCGTGGGCACACAAGATGCGGGCAAAACAACTGCTGCTCGGAAACTATTTCCGCACGTAAATAAGGAGTTTCCAAAAGTATGGCGGGGCAAGGAAATCCGCAGAGGTATCTATGAACATACCAGCGGAGTCCGCGTCTTCCCGCAGGGTCAAGTCGCGGTCGCAGATTTCCCAGGCTCGGACAGCACCGCGCTTGGGCTAGATCAGGCGATGCGGCGGTTTGGAGGCGTCGCGAGCGTGGCTCTGCTGTTTTGCCATTTCAATGGCGACGCATCTGGCGAAGTTCTGCGCAACTTGGAAGAAATTAAGGTTAGTTGAAAGTTTGTGAGTGACAATGTTAACTTTTTTGTTATTGCGTCAAAGGAATGGTCGGCGCGAATCCCGATTTTACTTTGCATCCATCAGGCTGGCAACAAGGTCAACGGCGACAAAGACGATTTTATGTTCAACAACGAGCTCACATCCAGAGAGGACGTTGAACGCTTCGTTAATCGCTGGACCCGTACGGTGCAGTCACGGTTCCCTGACATGCTTGTGGAGTCATCGATGTCGCTGGACTTAGCGGCGTCCGGCCTCAGCGACGCCAGCACCATCACGAGGGCGTATCTGGCTGCAGGCGACGATTCTCTTGGCGCTTCGTCTCCGCTAGATTCACCTCTTGAGGCCTCTGGCCGCCGGTTCTCCAGCATGACCATGGACTTGCGGCGGATGGGCCAACCCACCCCCGGCCTCACTGTCGCCATGACGGAGTTCGCCAAGGAGCTCGACTTGTGCCGCGAATTTGGAATCTGGGGCGTTGCCGAAGTAAGAAACTGGATCCGCACGCGCATCTCCGAGAGCAACGTGTTCATCCGCGTCGACGCGCTCAAGGACGTCCTTCCGGATTCTGATGATGGATGATGATAAATGATGTTTTTTTGCCCCTGGATATATTTTAAGACTTAAGTGATTCGAGTTATTTTTGATGAATGCTTTAGTTGTTAGCTTCGTGGGTGACAACAAACAAGAAATGACATAATCAAATGAAAGAAATAAGAACAACCATCAATTTCCACCGTAAACCACGGCAACAGATGCCTCGATTTCGGTCAAAAGCCAGTTCCGCAGAGTGATGCCACCCAACCCATGCGCTGTACTAATTTCGGCAGTCTTCGCGCTCAAAACAACAAGCCCGCCTGTGCTAGAGGCTCCGGACTTCCCAACGGCCACGTAAAACCTGTCCCACTCTGTCTGACCACCGTTTTCCTTAACACCCCCTCGAGCAGCAGCCGAAACCTGGTCTGCTATTTTAATCAAGTCCAGCTTGGCTTGCATCCGAATCGAAGGAGTGGAGGCAACCGCAGTTGTAGAATTCTTTACTGCCAAAGTCTCAAGCATATTAGCTGTCAAAGTCGCAATGGTTGACATTTTCCTGGTTGGCGTCACGGATGGTGGCACAGCCTCTGTATCGTCGCCAGCAACTGGAGAGGCACCTGGAATTGCGAGGTTCGATGGCGATGTCACATCCAGCATGTTCGATGTGGTCAGCTGCGGAGTTGGTGCCTTTCTTGGTGGCGGCACCGACACTGGGTCGATTGACGCCGACGGTGGTGCAGACACTTTTCGCGTCTCTCCAGCCACTGGCTCAATTACGATCGCTGAAGTCGGCATCGGTGCATTTGAAAATCTTCTGGAGAGTGTCACAGCCGGTGTTGCTATTCCTGCCGCAACAACTGTTGAACCTGGTAGCGGTGCTGGAGTGGATGGAGCCATCATCGCCGCGACAGTGTCTTCCGTTGTTTGTGATGCACCACTCAGTAACACGAACGTCATGTCAATCGGCGGAGCCGGTCGTCCTTGGGTGTTGCTCGTTTCCGAGTCAATGACGGAAGATTTGAGCAGCTGTGCCGCAAACTTCAGAGTGTGCAAATCTTCAAGCTCCGTTTCCAACGTCCCTCCGAGAATCACAGTGACTTTCCGTTTGAACGCGTTGCTCGGGACAAGGCTAGCATTATGAAAGAAAGGTTTGCCTTCCGTTGCTGCAGGCGGCACTTCGCTGGCAGACAAGAAAGAATCGGTCGCGGGGGTTTCGCTCCTCAGCCGTTTGGGAATCGAACCATATTGGCGATCCAAAAAGTAAACCACTGTCGTATGAGGCAATGCAGCAGTAACTGGATTGACGATTTCCGACATCGTTTCTAGCAATTGTTCCTCTTCGCGAACTCCTTGGGTTGCGAGTTTGGACAACTGCTGAGGAATCACGACTAGAGTTGCCGACACATGAGTTGCTGCTTCTATAATTGTGGATGCTGTCGAAGAAACGTGCCCGAGAGAGAGAAGAGTGTGAGCCCTCATGTGATGCAGCGAAGCGAACGTGCGGAATACATGTAAAATTGGATCTTCATCGTGCTTCGAGTCCTCATTTTCAGAAGCTTGGATCTGCAAACATCGTTCAGGCATATTGCAGAAACACGTCAGATTGAACCTACCAAAGTCGACATTCGCTGCCCGAGATGTACAAGCCTCAAAGCATGGATCGTGAATGTGTCATCTCCAGATGATAGCAAAGAAGATAGGGTCATGATAGATGGCACCACCTTTATGCTTGGCAGATAAACCAAAGCACGGACGTTGTCACCGAAACAAGTGCTGTTCTCCTCGTCTGAGCTGGCAACATCAGCATCTTTGTCAAACACTTCATTTACGTAGACTAAAGAGGATCAAAGTTGAATTAACTCGCAAAATGGAAATAACTTACAAGTCTCAGGATAGATGTAAGAAACAATCGGGACAGTCATCAACGTAGTTATCACCGCCATAACAACAAACATAGTGAATATCTCGGCTGTGATAGCACCAGCATTCAGCCCCAAATTCAGCACAATCAACTCAACCAATCTACAGGGAGATGTGAGATGCGACACTTATATGTGGACCTCACCCTTTAGTGTTCATCAGTGTCCCTACTGCGAAGCTTTCACGCCAATTAAAACCTGAAAGCTTGGCAGCAAATGTACATCCAATAATCTTCCCAGCACACGCCACGAAGATGATCAAAAGGACGAATCCCCATGATTTTCCGTCATTTAGAAGATCCAAACGAGTGTTGATTCCAGAATACGCGAAAAACAAGGGAAGGAAAACAATTGTTATCAGATCCTCGATTTGTGACGCCAGTTTACGGGCAAATCCGTGTTCGTGCGGCATTATCACACCTACGAGGAAGCTCCCAAATATGGCTTGAACACCAATGATTTCAGTGAACCATCCCGAAAAAAGGACCAGCACGAATACAGCAAATAGCAACCATTGGCCTACATGTTCTCTTCCGACAGAGTACACAACAAGGCGCAGGAGCAGGCGGCGGACTACAACCCAAAGGAAGATCGCATACGCTGCCACAGTCAGGAACACGTATGCGGCAGTCGCGTAGTTTGCTTGGTTGATGAGGGCGATGACTAAGACGAGCAGAATCCACGCAACGACATCGTTGATGACGCCGGCGGAAAGTGTCGCTTGTCCGACCTATGAAATTTCCGTTGTTATTTAATGAAAAAATGAGTGAGACACCGGTGCGGCGGTGGCCGAAGGTTCAACACCCACCCGAGAATGCAGGAGCTTGCGCTCAGCCAGAATGCGCGCCAGCACAGGGAACGCCGTGATCGACATGGCCACTCCGGTGAATATGAGGAACGAAGAGAACGGGACAGTCGGACTTGCGTATGTGTCGTAAAGTATCTTGGAGACGGCAATCCCAACGACAAACGGAAGAGTGATGCCGGCAATGGCTATCGGAACAGCTTTCCCCACCGTCTTAACGAGACTCGACGGGTCCATCTCCAAACCAATCTGCCACAATAGTAGCATTACCTAATGCCTCCTTTAAAAATAGAACGATTGAACGCACCAGAAACAGGTACAGAACAAGACCGAAGTCTGCAACAAGGGAGAAGCCGGCCATTGACGAATCCGGAAATATACCGTTCTTGAAACCTTCTATGCGTGATAATGCGGATCCTCCAAGCACGATCCCGCTGAGAACTTCAGCGATGACTTGAGGCTGTCGCAGGAAGCGCAGACCTATGGCGAGGACTCGGGCAGTGCCTATGACGATAATGGCCTGCAGCAGGAATAGCGATAGTGCGCTTATGGTGAGCGGGTCGGAGCCCGTCAGGATGGTGCCGGATGCAACCATTGTAATTGAGAAAGATTTCAGCGCACACTCAACACATTTTTATTACGCCATCCACGCGCCGCCGATAACGTCATGCGCAAGGTCGTGGACGTTGTAGTCGCAAGCTCGTCGATGCAGGTGATAAGAGCAACGATATCAAGGAGACTATAATGCAAATTATCTCTGGAGCAACTTCCAGTTTTCGACAGTGAAGGACTGCCACGATTGCATTTTCTTTGTCTCCTTAAAAATATCCCATTTTATTTTGGACGCATGCATATAAACACAGCAGAAAATTATGTGTTGTGTGGGCTCTGACCGTAGTGGTCGGTGTCAATTTGCAAAGAATTCTCAACGGCGCTTGAAAGGTGCGGTTGGGGCCGCGTTCGTTTATATGATGCCATGTGCTAAAGTCTTTGGAAATCTACTCGGCAAACAGCCTGAAGCTTTGGGCAAACTATCACCAAACCAGGGGCAAGACGGATAACTATATTTTCTCGCTGCAAACATCATTGCGTTCGCAGAACCTTTACGCTCTCACGATCTTTGTTGAGTCCAGCAGCTACAGATGATGACGACAGACCGCGAGAATGCGACTTTTTAAATAGGTTCGTAAATCTTGGAGACACCACTGAATCAATGCACAGGAGCGGCAGGAGACAGTATCCCCTAGTTTCAATACAACACCATTTTTTTTGAGGTGGGATTAATTGATTTTCGCTTACATGTTCCAGAGAATATTTGTGTAGAAGTTTCCTCCCCATCTGAAAAAAGAGTTTGAGTCAATATCAACATTTTACGGAGGCTCACTTTTTGTAGCATATGCTTCCAACCAGATAAACAACAGTCATGGTTCCAGTGCTCACACATATATGAGCCATTTCCAGTCTGCTTGCCTTTTCGTATTTGTTTGACATGGTCTTTATCATAAACCACAGATCAAAGAACCCGAAGGATATCCCAGCAGCTATTGCTTGAAAGATGTCTGAATTAAAGCAGATGGTCAAGCTGGAATACATGCAAGGAATGTTTGCGGCGAGGTTCAGCGCTTTTATTTGGTTTTATTGTTTTGATTTGTTTGGGAAACTCACCAATACACAGCAGCAGTACAGCAAAATCGATCAACCCGGTACGCACAAGCGTTTCGGGCGATACTTTCAGCTTCCGATAAAACAGAAGCACGAATCCAGCAATGAAGACGACCGCGTTGAAAACGTAAGCCGCGTGCATTTGCCGGTCGCACGCTGCTGGGTCTGGATCCGTCCCGAAAATAAAACAGTCCAGCAGGAAGTAGTTCGCCACCACGTTTGCATACTGCAGCACGATCGCGATTGCTACGAACATCCAAATTGCAGCGTTCTTGAACCCCAGAAGTGTTTCGTTTATCACCGGGATTGTGAGGAACAGCTGCGCTAGGAGACATCCTGCCCATGTCGCGTAGTCCAGCGAACTCCACGTGTAGTTGTACGTCCAGCCCGTCGACGCGCTCATAGAAAATTGACAATTTCTTCTGGATGGGAAGTGCAGATCCCCTCAGTTTGCGATTTGTGCGCGAACGGCCCAAGCGCACGCAAGGTTCGCGCAAGTCGCAGTAAACCAAGCTGCATTGGCGAATGCTATACGCCAACAAGTGGCTTGACGCCTGGGAATGAAGATTGTTTGCTTTACTGTGCACCAACGTCCGAACTGGGCGAAAATTTCCCGTCACCAATGGCCACGGAGCTGCGCGCGCCAACAGTTACAACGCTGCCCAGATCTCCCTGTGGTATCACGTTGATGTTTTCCCAGAAGTCGATTGGATACCCTGCCACCGTTCCGTCGTTCCAAGGCCCTTTGTCAGACCGCCTACACCCCCCCACACACGAGCACAAGCACGAGCCTCCGTACTCCGCCGGTAGGTTCTCTGCATCAATCACTTGCAGCAGCTCCTTTTGGTACGATGCACCAAGGATGGAAATCTTGGCCACAGTGTTTTCGTCGAGCATGCCTTTCACCACCTTCCAAACCCCCTGGAATACAAGGGGTGCGTTAATTAAAAACATCGATCCCAGAGTTTCGGGATAGTAATTCTGCGCAATATGTGTGACCTGCGCGAGGAATTTTCTGATGCTATTGAATTGCATGATTGGAACGTTCTTGAGATCCATGATTGTGCAGCTTTTGTCTATTGTCTTTCCGGCTTTGAGGGATAGAGCGGCAAAGCGATACTGCACTGTCTTTTCGTACTCGCGAACATAATACTTCAGAAACCTTTCCGGTGTCGTGATGTCACCGTCAAGCAGTTTCGATGAAAGCGTGCTCATGACTTCAAAATACACAGGCCGGCCGAACTTGTCGGTCTTATGGTAGAACCGTGGGTACAACTCCATGATTCTGTCGTACTCTGGGAACCGAAACGTCTTAACAATCTCGTCAACCTTAAACTCAACGCGCCAGGTTAAATACGCATCGAGCATGGCTTTAGCCTTGTCGACGTCGAGTCTACGTGCGCGCAGAAAGCGAAGCAGCAGTGCGTCGTCCGCATCAACGACAGGAGTATACAGCGGGCTCGCGGCCTTTTGCAGCGCTTGCTTGAACTTTGTCAGTGCAGCTGCTGCAACTGGGTCGGAGGCCATTCGCTGTAGCGGAGATTGGGGAGTCGAAGAGGCTCTTTACAGACAGCAAGGTTCTGGAACGGCGCGTTCTTTTGTGGCTTCTCTGGCTTCCAATTTCTGCCCTTCATTCAATTTATTAGAGTTGAAATGCTTTTTATGATGCGCATCTTCATCTTCATTTTCATCCCTATCGATAGGAATACATGAAATATCACATAAACACAAAAGACGCAGCATCTAACCATTCAACTATTGTGGCAGTCCAACTACTCGCGTTATTACTACGATGGAAATGACCATGCCAATTAGGTAGTCACATCCCGGAGTCGTGCGTTGCTTCGTCAATCGTGCATGCTGAGACCAGTCAAGTCCTCCTTCCTATCATTTGCATAAAAACCCCGTATTCGTAGTGAGAATATCACGATTGGTATCCCTTGTTATCATGTCCAAACTTGAAAGGCATCCAGGTTTAGAAACAGCACCAAGTGCGGACCAATTACTTCACCGTAAATAGCCCAATTCGCTTAATTTGATTAATTTTTGGCACCCGCGGCCACATTTCTTTTTGGTGAGTAGTCTTGCAGCGGTTTCGATTGCTAGCATCAATGAATTCCCAAAATGATGTGGAAGTGCCTTTTGATTTGTGAATTGTAGGAATTTCTCTCCGTGCGCGCGCCGGATCCTGTATTTTTGAACCTCGCAATCAAATCGAATTTTCGTCAACACTTGAGCGAAGTGTCAACAGTCGGGTCTGGTGGTGTTCGTTCTACCAAGGGCTGCGAAAAGGAATATGAAGTTAGGCCTCGGTGATCGGCGGAGGCAAAGTCACTATCCCCATTCACTATCGGAGACAGCCAAGAAATGAATCCTTAATCCACACAGCCAAGAAACCAGGATTTGGATTAAAAAATTTCAATATGACTGGACCGACTGCCGCTGTCTCGCGTTCTGCTTTCGACAGCAGCATATCCTCTTCGCCAACTGCGCCAGTTGTGATACCGACACCTTCGATCGCACTACAGTGCCGTGAGAAACGCAGCGTTGTTCATGGGCAAATGGGACCCAGCAGCCGCTGTTTCTTTGACCGCCGTGAGTGGGCGGCAATCTTGCTGTCGCTTTTCGCAACCGCTGCAAGCCTGGTTCAACTTGTTTGGTTGGTGATTGAGGCATTCAGAAGCTAGCAAACATCTCGAGGCCGATTTTATGACGGTGTGTTACGCATTGATCGAGTTATTGATGCATGTATTAAAGGCTGAATTCCCGAATTTGACTGACCTTTTCGTCATTGTTCGCTTTCCATAGATAAACGGAATAATCGCCTTTATTATACCTTAGCTCCACCTCACGGAGACTTATTCGAAAATTGAAAATTAAGTTAATCGTTAGATTCCACGCTCATGATAAAGTTGTTTGAAGAAGATTTTCGGTGGATGGCTATCCTTTCATTCCACACGGTAATTCTTTGCTGAAAAGTTGACAATCAATCGCCCTTTGTTCGTGAAAATAGCAACCGAGCAGGAATCGCCCTTGCGGAGCACTTGTGGTTTACTAGTCACGGTGATATTCGAAAACAAGTGAGGCATTGCATGATAGCTGATCAATCCATTAGAATGCCCAGATGCAGAGTACTTGCTCGACGGCCACGCCAATGCATCGAGATTATCTACGATAGCGGCCGCAACTGCGTATTCAAAAGTCGTCGAATCGATGTCTCTTTCATCCTTCGTCGTGCGACCGGCCCAAAGTTGCACTCCTGTTTGCTCCCTCCCCGCTTGCAGTGCTTCGATGTGGGTGCGGTATTCGTCAAAAGTTTCGCAGCCGACAGTAGGTTGCATCGGTGCTATGGCGCCGGCTTCAGAGAACAAATAGCTTTCGTAGTAAACAGCGTCGACACGCGTCAGTTCAAGCGGAGTGTCCGGCAACTTCGCAAAGAGGTCTGCTGGATTCCATGCGTTGAACGCCGCCTTCATCCCGCGCGCCCGCACATGCCTAAGCATCGCACACTGCCTGGCACGCATCCCGGCACTGTCGTCCCAAAAGTCGAACCCGGCTTCGTCCGCAAACACGCCGGTCGCGCCCATGCGCTGCCAGGCGTCGATCTGCGCCGTTAGCTCTGCTACGCTGAAGAAATCGCCACGCGGCTGCCGTCGCCCGATAGTAATGTATCCGTAGAACTCCACAGACCCAGATATCTGGCGCGCACGTGATATGATTAATGCCGTGTTTGTGTGGTCTCCGTGAGCCGGATTCTCGAGCCCCACGGTCCCCGACGGCGTCGACCCGCCCAGAACGACGTGGTCGAACTGCGCGAAGAAGGCCGCAACCTTGTCGACGTCGTACGCCAGCGACGGGTAATTGGTGCTGCTCGGGTAACCGTAGTAGATGGCGAGGCTCTTGAGATGACGATTCATTGGAATGAGAATGTCACATTTGATTGAGACGGAAAAGTCCGAAACGACAGGCCAACCAATCACAAACCGACCAAATCAAACAATCTTCAATGCATAAAAAATTCGTTATCAAAACTGTGTTTATGTTTATATGCAAAAAGTTGTCGAAAGAGCATGTACAACACCCCCCGCTGCGACACCAACTTCCCTCAAAACGAATATCACACCGACACCGATGCAGAACTTTGTGCAGCGCCCGCTAGGCCCACCCGCTCGCTCTGCACTCGCACTGGCGGTGCGAAACCGCGCCTCATTGCTTCAGCCGGCGCTGGTGACCCCTCCACTGGTTGGGCCTGCGATACTTGTGCTTGCATGGTTTGTCGTTCGGTAACTCGTGGTTCAGGCACCGACGGCGTTGCGACATCACGGTCGTCCGATATAGTCTCTGGAAGCACAGGTTCCGCTAAAGGAAGTTGAGTCCTATTGCTAGCAACTGCAACGTCCCCATCACGAGATGCAGAAACGACAGCGGTGGCCCCTGGCACAGAATTCGGTCCAGGAACAAGCGGCCCGGCAATTCCGCCGAGCTGCACGCGCCGCTCAACGATGCCCGCCGCGACCTCGGCGTCCACAACGACCTCTGCGTTGGTTGTGGCGCCGAGCGAGTTGTTGCTGCGCTTGTCCGCCAATCCAAGCACCCCCGCACCGGCGGGCGTGTTCAGCGCGTTCTGAAATCGTGCCGCACGCTCGCGGAACCACCCTAATGCGCGCGCGCCGCCTTCATCTTGTTCCGTCAGAGGAGCCACACAGTGACGCGGGAATAACCCTACGCGCCCGCTGTGGTTGTTGAATCCGCGTACGAAAGCCGCATGCGCAGATAAGTCGTCTAGAACCGTAAGCACGTCGCCCACTCGCAGCTCGATTTCGTCCTTCCCGACCGGCGAATGCGGATGTGTCGCAATCACTCGGGGCTCCGCCCCAGTTACCCCCGCCACCAGCGCCTCCAGGGCAACTGTCGCCGCAGAGACCGAATCCGCCGCTGCCGTTGGCTGCCGACTCGCGGACCCAGCTGCAGTTGAATTCGCCGCCTCACCTGCAGATGTTATTATCGTGCCCGCGGTACCAGTATTTTCCAGATGAGTCGAAAGCGTCCCGGAAACAACCGTTGTCGCGTGCTCATAGCTGGGCAGTTCACCCAACGACAGATTGTCCGCGTCCATATCAGATGTTACGGTCCGAGGCGGAGCACTGAAGAACGGTGCTGCCACTGGCGGTCTCTGCACCTGCTCCGATGTTGGAACTACATTTAAAGTTTCCGACGAGATTGTGCCCAAAGCCCCACCAACGCTGCCCAACCGCCGAATACCCCCCGAAGCGCCTGACTGCGTCACTGGCGCAATCGGCTGTGCGCCTGTCAACACGCGCCAGCTTGCGACAAGCCGATTCGGCCTGGCCATTATCGCCCCCGGCGGATGCGCAAATTCCGACATCGCAATCAGCTCTGGCGGTCCTGACTCCAGAGTCGCAGCACCACTAGCTCCCATATCTCGAGCGACTGTAGTGCTACTGCTTATTGCGGGTGTCGCAGACACGCGGCTCGTGTTTAGTTTGAAAGTACTGCTCCTCGGCGGCGGCATTAAAGACGTGGGCGTTGTGACAGGTGGCGTTCTCGGCGGACCAGGAAATACTCCAGGCTCCGGAGTTCCAAAGTACGGGCTGTGCATGCGGCTGAAAAATCGCTTCCGTCGGTATACTACTATTGTCATTGTAACCACTATGACAACTGCAACTCCTATCACACTCCCAACTATTACTGATGTCGATATTGGGGATGCGGACAGCGGGGATGATCCTTTAAAATTATGTGAATCTGAAAGTCAATAAGATTAAAAGGTCTTCATACCTTGCGAAGCCGTGTAATAATCGTTAATATTTGGCTCAGATGCCACATCAAATTCGAAAGATTGATTGTTTAAATGATAATGAACTAAACCGCCTGTCAGATTCACGCCATCGTCATACTTTGACCCATCCAAATTTAATTGAGGCATAACAAAGATTGAAACACTCACCGGTAAAACAAACTCTAAAGTGTCCGCCACACCGCTAGAAGTTGAATTGTCTTTCAACGTGATAGCACCTCCATGTACATCGGACCACTGTGGGAGTGAAGGGGCATTAATCTGCGTCCAGTACCACATCCCATCCACTGAGGTGTCGAGCTCCCAAAATGAGTTCGATGAGCTCGTATTTTCCTGCCCGCCGCCGTAAAAATATACCTTGTTCCGGAAAACCGACGACGTGTTGAACTTAACGAGCGCGAAATTCAAACAATCTTGAGCATCTGACAGACAAGGACCCATCACTGTGGAGTCCGATAAGGACGAGAAGTACGTTGATGGTGCCGCTGGATACGTTTCAGTTGTAGAAGAGCTGGCAGGAACGGACGTTGTGGCCTGGCGGCGGAAAAATTTTCAACAAATTGACCGCAATCAAACATTATAATCAAACAAGCAATCAAATCAAAACGGAATGAAAAACATACCGTTGTAGTGTTTGCATCAACAAACGAAGAAGTTGTCGTTGTTGTCGTGGAAGTGGTTGAACTGCTCGCGGTTGAGGCTACTTGAAGAGTTGGGTCCGTGTCATAACCAGAAAAAGAGGAGTTATATGGCTGAAAGTATACAATGTATGTCGATGCAATCGTTCGCAATGTCATGTCGTACGCGAACACGTTTTGTGAGCTGCTTAGCGGCGATAGCGACAATGAATTCGCAGTAGATGAGGACGTGTATCCACCATAAACAAGCATAATGGAATGATTGAAGTTACTTGTAATTGATATAGACGACGATTGCGTTCGTGGCTGTACTCCGGTGACTGGGATATTGGTCGTTATCAACGAATCGTCGGTAATTTGGAGTTTCAATAAAAGATAGTCGCTTATGACAGGTTGAAGCCAAGCAGTCTGCCCTCCAAAAACGTATATGACATTATTTACTGCGTCCACTTCTGCTACATGATTATATCGTTGGATGGTTGAAGAAGGGGTCGTTTGTTTCCAAGCGCCAGTGTCCAGGTCGAGCGAGATCGCCAGGCTGTTAAAAGGAGGCGGATTCGTGTTCATAGATGGAGATGTGTTGGGATTCGGAAGATACACAGAAGTACTTCCTCCAAGGAACCTTGTTAAGTCTTAATCAACAACGGCTACCAAGACAGCTTAGAACTCTCACCACAGGGTGCTTCCAAGCAGTGACACAGTATGGCCGCATAAACCAACGGGTAGCACGAGAGAGTTTTGGTTCTTGTACCAGGTGTTTGTGGGAATGTGGAGGACGAAGATAGTTGATTGGCACAAGACGGTGTAGTTGGGGGGGAATGCGTAGGTTGCGTTGGAATCGTTGGCCAGAGCGCGGACGTCTAAGTATCCTCCGGATACAATCAGCAAGCCGCGGGTGGGATCGACGATGCTTGCGCTGAGGGGCAGGGCCGGTGGGGGCTTCGAGCCAATGTTGGAAGCGGAAGACAGGATAGCGGGGACAGCGTGTGCCACCGAGCTCGAACCCGACACGGACGTCGATACCAGCGTAGTGGCTGTGACAGACGCAGCGTCTGCGGCAGCGGTTTTGGCCGCAGCCGAGGCCGTCGCCGAAGCCGCGGTTGTTGACATTTCTTCTCTGAATTGGCGGCTGCAGATGAAGTGCTTGCATCCGCGCATGCTCAATCGAGTCTGGTGTATTAGAGTTCTGCGTACTTGGGGCGAGTGCGTTATGATGCCTGGAACATATGTGTAAGCTGCACCCGGTATTCTCCGTGGGCTCGCTGGATCACGAGCGGGATGTGTGCAGTGCCGCGTCCGAGCGTACTTGCACGTGCGAGTCCGTCATTAGTCGCATACTGTAGCGCCCCTACGCAGCTGCTTGAAATACTGCGTGCTCGCATTGATTCGGCTCAACAACCGTTGCAGGTAGTTTTGAATCTGGACACCAGCAGGATCCTATTTACGCCGGGAGTCCGAGATTCCAGTGCCCCTGGCAGTTCAAATGCCGGTGCTGGAAACTGTTTTGGGCCCGCTGTTCCCGACTACCGGTCTACCGAGTCACCAACAACCAGTCTCATGGATCCACCTTACAGTAAGCAACGCGTCCAGTGACAATGCTTCGTAAATTCACCGTTCCCTTACTCTACAGCCTCGTGTCACCAGGAAAGCCGAATCATCCGATGTCTGTTACAACTTCACCCATCTTCCCCTCTGACTACAAAGGCGTAGAAGGTCAATATATCTCACAATGTTGAAGAAAAGTTTTCCCAATGACCGTAGTCAATCGAAAATTTTCCTTTCTTCGTTTTCATTTTGTTTTTGTCTTTTCATTTTTTTTAATTTTCATTTTTCCTAATTCATACGAAATTGCAACAAGCGTCGACTTTCTTCATCAAATTTGTCAATTGGTATAAAGGAAAAAAATTACACAATATCACGTCGTTCGATGTGTACATCTCGTCGCGCCTGATACCGTGTAACGAAGAGGCTCCAACCAATATCTTCTCCTTCACTATGGTAGGCCCGTGCTTCAAACAAACTGACCAGCGCGGTTGCATGAAGTAAATTCAGTGTCTTGCAGAACTTTTCGGAAAGCTGTGCCGAGTTATTCCGTTGGAAACCCCGCCCGCCACCGCCCGAGCGTATTCGCGGAAAACAAAAAAGCACGTCCACAAGAGTGATCCTGATGCGTCCATCTGCACGCACTCCGTAATCCCGCACGGAGCTCCCGCCCGCGCTCCGAGCCGATTCGAAGCTTTGCCGCGCCGGGATATCAATCCGCTGTGCCTCTAACACCGAAGCTGCAAGGGCACCAATTACGCGTTCTAGCCGCCGCCACAAGCGTGCGGCCACTGGGCAAGTCCACAGAAAATGCACAAACGTCTCAACCAGATTTCCGCACCGCGCACACGTCTCGTCCCCTCGCTGGCACCCCAGAGGAAGCGTGCGCCATACGATGTCCCAGTAAACCTTTGACTCGTAATGCGTGCGCTCTGTTGTACTGATATGTCGATTGTGCTCCTGGAGCGCTGCGGATGCGAACACAGACCCGCAATTGTTCTGCAGCAGCTCTTCCACGAGCTTCGTCCAGTCTGTGGGAAGTAATCGCATTCGAAGATCCGATTCCCATGCCGCCCTTATGTGCATTGGCAGCGTTGGAACCACCGCCGATGATAATATTGGTGGCGCAGAGTAACGCGCAAACTGCTCCGGTGTCTGTGTAGACAGCGCGCTGGTCGAACGCGGCAAGACGTTGTAAGTTGTACTCTGCATGTATGTCGCTTCCGACGAACATGTGCTACTAGCAGGACGGCGCCAAAGGGTCGCGGGCGTCGCGCAATTGTATGCCAAAACTGCGTTGATGTAGTCGTTGCTCGGAGACATACGCAAAAGCTCCATGACCGATTCCGTTGGCATACATCTAACCAAGCCGGCAGCTTCGGGTGGAAGGGGGAATAATTCTGAATCAGCGATAACTGCAGTCGAACTGCAACTGTTCGCATATCCACTGCCACTTAAAAGGTTATCAGACAAAACGATTGGTGAATCGTTGCTGTTAAACGACGCGACGCTCTGATTACCAAACGATACGGGTCGTTGCGACAGTACAATCCGCGGAAACTCGCTCACGTGCTTCTCGCATTGTGCATTGTGAACGGCAGTGCCGACTGACTCGGCGATGAGCGATTCAGAAGGTGAATCCAGTCGGCTATAATCCGCGAAGCTGATGCAACCCGCCAAATCTGCCGTCGAAGTATGCGACTGGTTGCTTTCCAGTTCCGCAAAGTCGCGGATCAGCTCCAACCACTCGCAGTACTTTTCCCACAATACACGCTGTTCGACTTGCCGCCGCTGCGTTTCTGGTGACCCCGGAGAATGCACCACGCTTTGCATCGAGCGACCCGACATGCGACTCGTGCCAGATGTTCGTTGCGTTACGCTTACTTGCAAGCTGCTCCCTCGAGTCATTGCCGGCGGCGCCACGAACCTTGCTGTCATCGAACTCGAGGTGCCACCGTCGCAACTGGAATACGACCCATAATAATACTGTTGCTGTTGGTGCTGATTTTGATGTTGATGTTGCGCTTGCGTGATTTGTCGCTGTGTCTGAATGTGCAGTCCAGCGCCACTTCCCGACTTCGACCTTCCGAACTGCGCCAGCTTCGTGCCAACGCCGATATCCGGCGGCACCGCGGGAAGCACCGATTTCCGAGTCGCTATCATGTATCTGGCGCTGCTGTTGGTGCTGTTGCGAGAGTATCCCGACCCCACGGCCGGAGCAACGGTCCGCCGTCCTAGCCCTAGCGCGTCAAGCACAGATTCTAGCGACGTCCGCAGTGTCGATTTCCGCCGCGCTTTCGTCCCGGCCGCATCAATCGACGCTGTCGGTGACCGCCCGTTGCCCGAAGATTGCCGCGACATTAGTGTTCAATCCTTGTCAACGAAAATCTATTTTCAAACTCCGCCATAATGGTGGCTCAGCCGCACAAACCATGTCTAAAGCTTTTTTCCTCTCTAGCCACGTGATCGAGTAAAATAACTCATCTGCCGAAAGACTACTCTTGATGTTTATCAACTACTAAGATGGTAAGGCAGTATCAACTGTTCTTCGAAGTTTAAAGTGGCTCGAACTACACAAAAAGCTTACATCAAACCATTCTCCTTCATTCAGTGGCAAGTCATTCCCGGTCACACAAGCCAACATGGAGTTTCAGAATCCGAAAAAAATCCTTTGAACACAATTATCTGTACGACAGGATCCACACTCCATTGTTCTTTGACAATCTCTCACGACTGGTATTAGGTCATCCGTGCGATCATTTGTCGCAGTATTGTCGCCCTATTTCAAAAATGCACCAAAATTTACAGATTATCAAGACTTCGATGCGATTCGACCAGATGAGTAAGATCATAAGGAATGCCGAAGCAACAAACGACTTGGATCGCTTTCGCAACCGCTTGGTAGCCTCGCAAAAAGATAATAACACAAAAAAGAAATAAGCAATAAGCTGCGTTAATTACTACAAATGCGGGTTTCTAAATGGTTCTTGTTTTGGACAAGAAAGTTTCACCTCGAATCGGCTCTGAGCACGCTTTTCTTTAGACTTACGAACAGGTATGAAAAATCAAACATCTTTTCACGAGGATCAGAGCCCTGTTTTTAATATTTTCGCCATCGTCTGGAAATACTTGAATTACCTCTTCAGATATTCTTCTGCAGCTCACAATATCAGTTGCATGGCATTCGAAAGAACGATCTGCTTTCTGACCCAAATAACGCAAGGTCAATGTAATTAGTAATCTTTAGTTATCAAAATTCAAACTCGCGCCGTTACCGTTCTCTCTTCACAAAAATGCAAAATCGAACAGCTCAGCAAGTTTGCGAGTCAGACTCACCGATCATGGCTTGGTGTGGTACCCATTAGCGGCCTTTGAATCAGCGTTGTGTGAAGCCAAGGTAATGGGCTCCATCCTGTCGCATGACTTCTCTGTGTTGAATATGGCCAACGAAGTGCAGGCAAGGATACTGTCGATCTTAAGAAGAGCAAAAGCACCCAGTCGTCCATTTCTTTCACGGAAGAAACCAATTTAGGCGGGAACATGATAATCCAGCTCACTTTAACAGCTATCACAGCAGCATTCCACACCTACGGACATGATAACTGGCGCTTATTGCTGACTGCAGCGATGCCAAGACTTAATTTGTCATGAATTTTGTGTTATCAGTTAATCATTTAATTAATGTTCTGGTCGCATGTCACATGAGCCGGTGATTAGGCGATTGGACACCTGAATCATCACCATAACTGAAAAGGATAAATAATTGTACGAGAAAAGACAATCAGGCATCAAAATGGTTCAACTTCCATCAATTGCCTTCCTCGCGGCAGTATTATCTCACTTGGCAAACGTCGCTGGTGAGACGACATTTCACAGGTTCATTCATAACCATTCGCAGATGCCGTGCGTGGCCGCCCGTACCTCAACGGCAAAACATTTGTTGCCGATAATGGAAACCGTTTGAGAGGTCCTTTCGATTCCACTGAGTGGACCGACGTTGCGCCAGAAGCAAACTACGCGGCCTTGAAAACCCTTGGTTTCAACGCTGTGCATCTGTATGCTGAGAACTTTGACACGACCAACGCTGCCGGAAACCGCGCGGCGCAAGTTGATCTCGCCGTGCAATACGCTAAGGACAACGATCTATACATAATCATTTGTCTCGCCAACGGCGGCGAAAACGGCGACTACAGTTTGTCTTACGCGGAAGCATTTTGGACGTTCTATGCTCCTCGATATGCATCGGAGACACACGTTCTGTACGAGGTGGAGAATTAGTTGGAAAATTTTCTTAACGTTTGTACCGAATTCAATTCCACGACAGATTCAAAACGAGCCAGTGGCATGGGGACCACCATACAACAGCAACTCGGCGAACCCAACGGGCGCCATCAATCTTCAAGTCCAGGCGTACAATATCATCCGCAAATACGCTCCAAGCACTCCGATCCTGTTCTTCAGTTACTCAGTCCTCGGGTACGGGGGCAACGCGGCAGCGATTCTTGGAGACATCCAGGCTCTCAACACGCAAATTCACGGCGATGCGAACGCAAAGTGGACGAACGAGGCTGTGGCGTTCCACGGGTACGGCGGGGTTTCGAACACCCAGACGGTAATCAACGGCGTGATCGGATACGGCTACCCAGCGATCATGACGGAGTTTGGCACTGTCAATAACGCGATCGACACGTCGTTCGTTTCGACGCTTGAAGGGATGGGTGTGTCGTGGATGGACTTCCAGGGCATTAAGACATCGGATGTCAGCACGTACGTGTTGACGAGCTCGTTGTACCACGATCCTATTCTCAACGCAAATATCTGCTGGCCGGCCGACTTTGGAACATTCCCTTGCGGATCTGTTGCCACGAGTGCACCTACGACTGCACCCGCGGTCACCAGCTCGAAGACTACCGCTGCGGCTACCAGCGCGAAGACCACCGCTATCCCCACTAGTGCTGCAGCCACGACAAAAGCTGCGACTACGGGAGGATCATTGACATGCTCTGCGAAATATGGGCAATGTGGTGGGACTGGATGGACGGGCGCAACTTGCTGCAATTCATCCACATGCACTTACAGCAACCCTTACTATTCTCAATGTCTTTAAGGCTTAGAATTCATTATGTGAGATTCGGCTTAATCCTTTGAAGATTCAGTGAACAGATAGTTTTGAACAGTTTCGTAGCAAAATAAAGTGTTGGGAAACTCACAACAGGAGTTTCGCGCTGCAAACTATGCTTCACTTTGCTAAAGCTACAGGATGCAGATGATCATGCTCAAGTCGCGGATCCAACATATCTTCCAGTAGGAAGGTGAAAGAAGTGCAACCACGCCGACGACTGTCGCTATAACTTTGCATATTTGGTTTCAAGCGAATCGAGAAGCCAGGCAGTGCGCCACATGCTGGAGTTGGTTGAGTTCTAGCAGAGTGCCCTCCAGCTCCACGCAACTGCGATGAGCTTATGCGGCTCGTTGACTAAATCTCGCAGATTATGTGATTGGCGGTGATGGCATGCGCAGCGATCGGTATTCTGGTCGAGGCATAGCATGACGAGGCATTGCGGGACACGCCACACCATCCGCGTGGACCAAACGACGCGCAAATACGGGCATGTGCGACGCAGTCGGCCGTGCGAAATGGAGAAATTCGTACCCTGGATTTCTTGGCCGCAGAGATGGGCGGTAAATTTGTAACCGCCACTCACTCACTCGAAATGAAGAGTGATGGGCACTGGGCACTCCTCCACCCCGACGCCACGCACTGCAAGACACGTTCGCTACCCTTGCGCATGTCTGCGCACAGTCGCCAGAGCCGCCGCTTCCGTGTCGTGTCTGCCCTGTTTCCCGCTGTTGCCATCATGCTATTGTTGGCAGCCAACACTGTTTTCTTTCTAGTGAAGTCGGAACTGTTTGCCCGGAAGGATGAGGTGCACAGTGTTCAGGTACTATCAGTACCATCGGCGAAATCTGTGTTCGTCGAAAGCTCGGCAGACTTCAAAAATTCAGTCTTCCAATCATCATTCCCTGCAACAATACTACGGCTGTCATCGTATGACACTGGGCGGTATATGTTCCTCTCGCAAGAAGAATTTGTGATTAGGCCAGCAAAAGGAAATTTTCTGCGGTTCCTGCTGGGAGAGTTCAACTCAACTTTTGCTTATCAAGCCGCGCTACGCGACATCAAACATTTTCACGAGTGCGGCACCGACGCCAAACGCGACGATCGTTTCGGTGACGAGACCATTTGCCCCAAGCAAGGCAACCGCACTGCATTATCCAAGGACCCGCACTACGCCACGCGCCACACCAAACATGACCTTGCGCAAGCGCGGGAAGCAATCGTCGCCCTTTTGCATGCATGGAGCAATTTTGCTCGCTCCATTGGGGCCTCTTGGTGGATCGCGCATGGCGCCTTGCTCGGCTGGTTCTGGAACGGAAGACTTCTCCCATGGGACACTGATTTGGACGTTCAAGTCACGTTGCAAACTTTGCTGCAATTGGTTGAATACAATCAAACAATTATTGGCGGGAGATTTCTGTTTGACGTCGGACCGTCTATTTACGTTCGGACTTCGCAAGAAAACAACACGATCGATGCGCGTTTGGTCGATACAAAGTCTGGCTACTTCATCGATATCACAGGCATTGCGAAAGTGCATGACAATAACGAGCTGTTGTTCTGCAAGAGTCCGCATGGATACAGCTATTCGGATCTTATGCCTCTGATAGAGACAAAACTCCACGGAGTAACTGTTTGGCGGCCCCGATCTGCGATAAAGATACTCGCAAAAGAATATCGCGAAGAAGCTCTCTATACGACAAAGTACAATACAGGAAAAGGGATGTATTTCTTCGATCGACGAAATGAAGAGTGGCGCCGGGACGAAACTGATAATTAAAATTAATAATACATTATTTTGTTCAAATTACCCTGAAATTCTGCGTTTAGTGACACTTTCAGTATCTTTCATTTCTCCGCTTGTCCCATTCTCTTCATCTTGCCAATTCTGTTCCAGTTAACGTAGCAATTTCGTATAAGCCGTGTTCATGTTGCGTTTACATTCACTGCGTTTAAGTGCGCATCCATGTAAGGTAGCGAGGCCAGTTTTGCAAGCCATTTGATATAAATAGCCGGTTTGTGTACCACAATTCATGCGTCAACAAAATTTTGAGTTTAATTCGAACGCTTACAAATTTAGGTTCAAGCGTCAACAATATATCGTTACTCAATTTTGTTTGGTTTTCAATGGCAAACTGCGGCAAACTCCACGGCGAGAGGTTAAAAGTCGTTGGGTCACTGATTTAGCACATTTGGTCTGTCGCAGATTTTGGTTCAGCCAAAGTCAAAAACAGAGCCTGGCAGTGTTACTATCGGTTTTGTGGATCGCGCGTATTTGATCGATGCAGATGTTTGTACCGTTTACTATGTTGATGGCATTGGCTGTCGATTCGCGCACGTTTACTTCATCCGCCGAAGCGCCCAGAAGATCATTGTGCAAGATCAATTTGGATAAGACCGACAGTCACAGTAACAATAAGGAGATGAAGCTGCGGCGTCAGAGTACGAGAGGCTTAAAAAAGGGCAGCGGAAGACGCCAGAGCGGATGATTCAAAATGACTTCAATTTTGCTTGCAAGGCAAACCCAGGCTCAAACTAAAGGCAAATCAACGCACATAATCCGCACCAATAAACTTACAGATCTGCTCCACGCGATCCTTGAATCTGCGAAGTGGTTTTTCTTGGTTTCTGTGCTGAACCGCCACTCCCATTTTGCGCGCAGCCTGATTACCCGGGCGTCAACTGCAAAATCAACGTAGAGGTCGATAGTGCCGAAGTGGAGCTTGTGCCACTGGTTGCAGTGATTTCACTTCGGACAATCAAACTGATAGTTGAAATGAACTTTCTGTCGGTATAGCACTTTCTGCAGAGTGTTGGCACTCGTTTGCGGCTGCACTTGCAATGCTGCGTCTGCTGCTGCGCGTGTGGTGCGCGACGCGAAAGCACCGATTACCTAGCATATTTCTTCCTTTCGCTGCCATCGCATTTAATCTTTGTTGGACATTTACTGTCGTTCGCTTGACGGGGAGGCTCCCGCTGGTCACCGTCAACTGGGGAGATTCGAAACAGCGATGACAGGCTCACGAACCCAGCTTCGCGCTGCCTCAGTCTGTGTGCAAAGTTCCGGTTTGATCAGACTTTTTTCTTACATTTCCGCTCTTGCCCTCCGTAGGGAATGTTTAACTACAACAGTTGCACTCCTGGAAGCAGTTGCAAGCGCCTGTGAATTTCAGTCAATTCTGAAATTTCCTCCCTTGAATACCGCACTAGCGACTTGGTGGGTGGTATTCTCTTCTTCAAAACAGTCACCCGATGACGTCAATTCAACAGGGCTCCAACCGGTTTTGTTGGCGAGAGAAATGGAAATTTTAAAAGACCCGCTAGTATTGCACTCTACAACGCTGAGAAAGCCGGCTTCCACGGTCAGGTCGACGAACGTTTCATTATTTTAAAACAAAGGTTGTCTCAACCAAAGACACCCAATTTGTTCCGAATTTATCGTAATCCAACGTAAGGCGTGGAAACTGATTAATAACGAGTTATTGAGACGGTGGGGGCTATGCCCGAAGGTGACGACTGCTGCAGGCAGGTTTGCAGGCTGTTACTGGACTGTAGCGATTCTTGGCACAAGCAACGCACAAGAGTAGCGCGTGGAGCCTCGGTGACATTGCGAGTGTGTTTGGATGTGCGCAACACCAAAAAACAAACTAAACAAAAAAGCTAAACAAAAAAACAAAAAAAGACGGAAAACCCAATGGACCAGTTTGACAGAAAGCGGATCAAGGTTTTCACCGCCATTATAGCTAGCAACTAACTGCGCATCCCATCCAAACTGGCAGGGCCCTGAGAAGTCCGTGGTTCCGCTTCCCTTCAATCCCGCTCCCCCATCTACTGCACGCGCCCCAAACACTCGGCCCGACGCGCGAACAAAGGAGCAAGTACGTCCGCTGTTTGCGAAGCCCGGAATCGTCACCCAGGCTGCCGGATCGTCGCTGTTTGAAGTCGCCGGAATCAAGATCCTTGCCGCAGTGTGGGCTATCCGTACTTTTCGCGCCTGTCCGCAATTAAACACCTCTTTCAGATATGGCCCAAAGCAGATTACTATCAAACAACGTGCGTTCGATCAGCATTCCGGTGGCCGCCTGTCGTGCGACGTTCGTTTCGCCCCTTTCTCCCGTCTTGCGCGCAAAGGGTATACGAAGGAAACCGTCGAAATAACCCTTGCAAAGGACCTCGCAACTGCCATCGTGCCGTCGCTGCTTCTCGAGCATCTTCCTAAATCTCAGATCGACTTATTTATCGAAATCCTGCAGGCGACTTCTGCGGCTGTTGACCTAGATCAAGTTTCCATGGACCCTTCGCTGCTGGATTCGCTGCTGCTCGCTCATTGCATCACTGCGGCATCTCTGGCGCTTGCAGATGCAGGTCTCGAAATGATGGATAATGTCGTTGGATGCAACATTGGAGTATACCGAAATCATCTGTCAAGGAGACTTTTCTGGATGGTCGATCCAGCAGACAACGAATCCGAAACAAGTTGTGATGGAGGCGGATCCTTGGTTGGAAGTCTAAGCATCGCTTGCATGCCAAGTGTTGGACGCGTTACTGGGCTGGTAGTTTACGGTGACATTGGTGATGTGGAGTTTCTGACAGAGTGCATGCAAGTGTGCTCGGACGTATCTGCAAAGATTCACGAAGTAGTTGTAACAAAAGCGCTTTTGGAATAAAACTTTCTGCTGCCAATATTGTGAACCTCAACAAGTCATTTAAGGTCACTTTTGGGAAAGAGTTGTAAGCACCGTCGGGGAAATTACGGGAGGTGCCATTGAGGTCTGTAAAGGCCAAAAGGATTGAAGGTTCGAATCCAACTGCTCGGGGGTGAGCGGTTCAAATCAATGTCTCCGAGAGAGTCATTCATTTGATGAACTACAGAATGGCTACTTGATCTGCTGGGTTTCTCAATTCCTAGTCGACGACTCGAGATTCGCGAAACTGGACACTGTTGTCTCGATGAGCTTTCAAGTTTCGTCGAGATCAAGAATCATGTGTCGCGGTTCATTGGATGAGTTTGAGAAAGAGCTCTTCTCCAACACCTGTGATACGGAAAATGCACGCATTTTGTTGGTTCAAACCTCGAGCACCGCGACGTGATGGGCAGGTCGAGGCGTTAAGTCATATGGATCGGGTTTTCAAGCTACTTGCAAACAATTCTCGGCTTGTGTTTCCCGAATCAAATGGGCAAGCAGAAAAGGAAGGGTTCTAAGCGGAGCTCGGTGCCACTTCGAAAGTCAATTCCACCGAAGCCAAGACAGCCAAGAAGATTAAATGAATGTTTCATTGATTTGGTTAAAATGGATCTTATTCAGGGGAGTTTCACCGTTTGAACTCGTTTCAAAATGTCGAACGTCACCTCCGCCTCGAAGTCTTACAACTTCATCACCATGAACGACGCTGCAGACCCAACGTTCAATCAGCTTTTAGGCATCAACAACCTCAACACTGTCGTCGGTTATTTTGGAAGCGGTGAAACTGGCCACCCGAACCAAGGATACATTCTCAAGTCCCCGAACTACCTCACAAACATAACGAACGCAAACTATCCCAACTCCGCTCAAACGCAGCAGATTGGGATCAACGACAATGGTGTCACGTGCGGCTTCTACGCGGATAACGCCGGTAACAATTTTGGCTTCGTATACTCGGGAGGCACGTACACCAGCGTCACACACCCAAATACTGGAAATGGGACCGTGAACCAACTCCTAGGACTGAATCTAGGTTATGCAGTTGGATTCTACACGGACGGAAGTGGCGCGAACCATGGATATTCTTATAATATTGCCACTGCCACGTTCGCAAGTGTCACGCCACCAAGCTCATTCAACTGCGCCAGCACTACCGCAACCTCCACCAATGGGAATGGCGACGTCGTTGGTTTCTGTGAAACGGCTATGAATACTACCATCTCGTTCTACGTCAATTCCGGAAACTACGTAATGTTTCAAGTTCCAGGATCCACAAACACTCAAGCATTTGGAATCAACGAACTGCAGACCGTCGTGGGATCGTATGTAGATGCTGCTGGCGACACTCACGGGTTTGTTGCGACTATGACGAGTACTACTTCCCCAACTTTTCGTTCTTTGGACCATCCATCTGCCGTCGGGTCTACTATTTTGAACGGAATCAATGATGCTGGGACTATTACTGGATTCTACGTTGATGCGGCTGGAAATACGAACGGAATGCTGGCTACTTCGAACGGAACCGGAACTGCGTCAGTGGCGCCTGGATCTGGGGTTGCTTCCACCACAGCTACGGGCAGCATGGCTGCGGCATCAGCAGCGTCGACAGCGGCGAAAACTGTGTCCTCCACATCAACTAGCGCAGCCGTTAAACTAACCGCATTCGTTGGACTTGCAAGCGCACTCGCATTGCTGTTCGGACTGCTTTGAACTTTTTGTTTTGAGCGTCGATGTTTTTGCGTTTTTCTTTCCGTTTATGTGTTGAGTGTCGATGTATGTTATGAAAGTGTTCTTTTGTCATTCTCTTCTGTCGCCGTACCCCATCTCCTCAGAACAATCCGCAACTCTAAGAATAGCAAATCATTGTTATGCACGCAAAAGCAGCATAAATTGACGCGCGACTGTTTTGTCAAAATTTGCTTCACCCAATCCATCTGCAATATGACGACCTCAGCCACCAGCACGTACAACTTTCTTACAATCAACGATGCTACAGATCCCACGTTCAATCAACTCCTCGGCATAAATGCAGCTGCTTCTATCGTCGGATACTATGGCAGCGGCGAGGCCGGGCATCCCAACAAGGGATATGTCCTCGGTGCCCCAAACTACCTCCAGAACATTACAAACGCGAACTTCCCAAACTCTGCCCAGACTCAGCAAATTGGCATTAATGATCAAGGCATCACTTGTGGCTTTTACGCTGATAATGACAACAACAACTTTGGATTCGTGTTCTCTGCCGGTGTGTATACAAGTGTGATGCATCCAGACACTGGCAACGGCACGGTCAATCAGCTTTTGGGCTTGAACAATGGTGGGTACGCCGTGGGATTCTACACTGACGGGGATGGCAACAACCATGGCTATTCTTACAACATTGCCACTGCGGCCTTTGCAGGCGTCATTCCTCCTGATTCCTTTGGTTGTACCAGTACAACGGCAACATCTACGAACGACAACGGGGATGTTGTTGGTTTCTGTGACACTGCGACCAATACAACAATCTCGTTCTTTGCGAACAACGGGCAGTATACAATGTTTCAGGCCCCCGGATCCACAAATACTCAAGCCTTCGGCATAAACGTCAACCGCGACATTGTTGGTTCATTCGTCGACGAGGCAGGCGTAACTCACGGATTCCTCGTCGTAAACGCCGAAGCATCCTCGCCAGTGTTCCTTTCAATTGACCACCCTTCTGCTGTTAATTCCACAATTCTTAATGGCATCAACAGTCCAAGGTCAATTGTTGGCTTCTACGTTGATGCCAATGGGAATACCAACGGCATGCTTGCAACCGCTGGTGGATCCGGTGCTACATCTGTCGCTCCCGGTTCTGGGATCGCTACTGCCAATCCAACTTCTGCGGCAATCAGTATGACGACTGCAGCGGGCGGCACAAGTGTGAGCTCCCAAACCGTTTCAAGAATAGGTTCTCCGATTGTAAGCAATGATGCCACGAAGTCGCTCAACTTTTGGGTGTTGGCGGCGATTTTTGTGTTCGGTTTTGCTGTTTGACAGTTTCACTTCACTAGTTTTGTTCAGTATCTCATTTTTCAGGAAAAGAATATTGCCTAAAATGAATCCTTCATCCACATCTTAAAACTTAGACTGGTTCCGAATTCCATCACTGGCGCGTTGCTAGTTTCTGATATTGAAGAAGTATGGATAGATTGCTGAGCAACTTTGCCATGTTCAGATTTGCTTTTTTACTTATTACTGCATACGTTTCCTCACTCTGGAGTGACTTTTGGCTTCAAAAGCATTTTTCAAAACGTAGTGTTCGTCACACTGAATTTCGTTTATAATCATGCATTTGATTTACATGCCGTTGCTCCAACTTAGTTAAGTAACGTTGCAGGACTCTCTTCGAGGGTTTCTATGTAAGAACTGGAGGACTATCATTCTTAAATATGAATGAGCGCGTGCTGTCATCGCCTTCTAATTTTCGTTGCTTAACCCCACAGTCAGCAAAATTTGCGTTTCAATGTTCCGAGACTTAATGAATGCTCGTCATTCAACAGCACCCCAATGAGCTGGCCGGCGTTCTCTCTTTTCCGAAGGTCTGCAGAATTACTGATAAAGAAAAAAAAATAAACTCCTAAAAATGAGCACGGCGATGGGACACATTGCGGACGACATAGACATGCCAAGTCAAATGGAGGCCCACCGTCTTCGCAGGGAGGAGAAGGACAAGATCCACAACTTTGTTCTGCTCGAGGGCGCCAAGACAGCAATCATGTGCGCGGCCGGAGCGACTACTGCCTCCTTCTTTGCTCAACGGTACTCGACATTGTATCGCGGACTTTCACTCCCTTTCAAGGTTTGAATGTTAGTTGAAAACGCAAACGTTTGACTGTGCAAAGGTGTTCCTGGTCATGGGAGCAACTACTGCCGGATTCTTCACCGAAACCGATCGTGCAGCTCTGCAAGCTGATCGCGAGTTTATGAAGAACTTTTCGGTGACCCAGGGCGCGGAAATTGAAGCGGCAGTAGGGAATTCGGCCTTGGCAGCGTCTCAGGAATGGGATGCAACTCGCATCAAAGAGTTTGCACTTAAAAACAAGTACTCTTTACTTGGATATTCGTACGCGGCAATAGTGGGGACGACGCTTGCGTACAACTTCACGCGGCGAGACATTTTTATGACTCAAAAGTTCGTTAATGCTCGTCTTGTCGGCCAGTTTTCAGGCAAGCTGTTTTCATCTCGTATATTTGACCTTAACTGTGTTCGGTATGGATGCAGCTGTGGGGGGCGTGCTGCTGATCGGACTTCTTGCTGGAACAGAGGGCGGGCAGCGCAAGGAGACTGTGGATCCGTACTACGAGCGCATCGTGAATGGGGCGCAGGCGAAGAAATAAACAAGGATGGTTCGACGCATGGCGCAACTTAAATGCTCGTACGTGTGACCTCAAAGATGCCAGACTGGTCGACTCGACGCGCCCGGTTTTCTTTTCTTTTCTTTTTGTTTGCGGCGAGGTGGCCATCATGATGACGTCCCAAGAACAACCACAACTGGAGCAACCTGCGCCGCCACAGACACTGCTGCTACAGAGCATGCTTCCCAAGCACTCACTGTCTCCCTCGACATTTGAAGATGAGGACCTCGCCGAGCAAGCCGTTCTCGCCGCCCTCGATCCGTCGGCTCCCTCTCACAAAGACGCTGCGGACTTCTATGCCTCCCTCAAGGCGAACGGTTCCGCTTGGCGTTTATGTTTGCGTCTCGCCTGCAATCCGTCCAGGTATTTCTTTACTTGTTGGAACATGATCAAGTGAAGAATCGCAAAGGTCGCCGCAGGCCCGCTTTGTCGCGTGGCAAGTCGTTGAAGAATTGATTGCTTGCGGAGCATATCTGTCACTTTTGTCTCCATCCGAGCGGTCTAGTATTCGCACTGCCGTGTTCAATCTTGTCTCTTCGTGGGCATCTGCACCGCCACCGGCTCCATTCCTCCGCAACAAGACTCTCCAAATACTCGTGTCTTTGATGCGCGCAGATTACTTTGTACCTGCTGGTCGGTCCGCTCCAGTAAATCCTCCTGAATGGCCCACTTTTTTTGAGGACATTCTCTCGCTCCCTCGAACGCCTGGCTTCATTCCGGTTTTTCTGGCGCTGTGCCAAACAATTCACGACGAAGTTGCTTCACGCGAAATATTAGCAGCCGCATCCTCTGCAACAGCTGCTACAGCTCTCGCAACGAACACGGTTATTAAAGACTCCATGCGTGCGCGGAACATTCCGGCCGCGTTTGTGCAGGCATGGTTCCAGATTCTTTCAGATTCTTTGCAGGCTTCAGATTTTGCGTGCGCTTCATCCGTATTGCGGTTACTTGGAGCTTATGTATCCTGGATTGATGCAGTGTCGTTAGTTCTGTCAAACGCCGCTTTTCTTGAAGCTCTGGTTGGTTTTGTTGGTTCCAACAACCCGCCTGTGCTGCGGTATGGGGCGTTGACCTGCTTGTTGGGAATATGCGAGAAAGGAATGAGTATAACAGACAAACTCGCGGTCTACGAACTACTGGGCGCCACAACTAGGATACCAGCTGCTGCCGCGTTTGAAAACACTAGCGATAGCGAAGATGACTTTGAAGATCTGTCATGCAGATATGTCAATTCCGTTGGTCTCGAATTGTGCAGGATGTATGACGCAGCCAGTACAGAAAACAACTCATCCACACCATCATTGAAAGTTCGCTTGCTTGGGCATCTTGCAACTCTTCTTCCTCACGCTGTCCGCATTCTACAATCTGAGTATGACGACGTGAGCTCCACAATGTTTCCGTTCATTGACGAATTTCTACCCGTTGTCCGTGCTTGCCGGAAGGAATGCGGAGAACCGCATAAGTTTTTGAATGAATTCGACGTGCGCGGATTTGTTGATAAGAGTCTGAGCGTATTGCTGCAAGTGATAGTTGCAAAGATGAGATACGACGAGGATGCGGGATATGCCGAGCATCCTTATGATGGCAAGCTGGGAGATTTCGGTACTGGAAGCAATATCAGCAACTCCTTCGTAGAGACTGATAATGGGGAAGATGAGGCCCTGTTCCTGCAGATGCGACAGTCTCTTCGTAGCAAGCTGGAAGTCATTGCAGGGATTGATTCAGCGATGGCCTTCGAATGTGTTTTCTCTGTTATCATGAGGACATTCTCCGCAATAGAAGGTAAAACGGCGTCTATCTCAGACGCTGGCGTGAGATGGGTTGATGCTGAATTGGCGCTGCATCTAATATATGTGTACAAGTCTGACTTTGTTTACTTGGATGAAAAAAGCGGTGCCCTGACACAGACAGGGCAAATTTTGGTCAAAATGATGCAGTGCAGTTGAGTGATTTTTCTCATTCTTTGAATTAAATTTTGACGGATTTCAGACATTGCTGCGTATCCTCATCCTTCAATCCCTCCAATATTTCTGGACACCGTGCTTAAACACTTGGCGTTTTTCTTTACGCAAAATGGAGCGGCTCACGTGCCCCAAATTCTGGAATCCTTCGTTTCGGCATGCCATCATGCAAACGGTAGCGTGCGTGCACGAGCTTATTATTTGTTCCTCCGCTTTGCAAGAGAAGCCGCTGCTGCCTCCAGCAGTGGCAGTGGTGCGGCGATTTCAGCCAACTCAGCTTCGAATTCGCGTCGAGGTGCGGCAAGTTCAAATACCAAAGGCGCCGCTGGTACTGGTGCTCCTATGCTTCCAGGGGCCAAGGTTGTGCGAATGTATGCGGGGAAGCTCGTCGAGGCATTGGCGGACGTGCTGTACCTTCCGCCACCGCAACAACAAATTCCCGGAGCGAAACCGAACAAACCTGGTGAAAACGGTGTTGCCTCGGGGCTATTCTACAGCCAGCTGTATGTTTTTGAAGCTGTTGGTGTCCTGATAGCCCTGTTTAATGATTCCGGGGATTTGGACGAAGGAAGGAAGCAAGAACAACTGCTACTGTTTGTGCTGAGCCCACTGATGAATTCGATGCAGGAAGTGATGGATGCCGAATTGTACAAACGAGATATACCACCTGATAATATGCCCGTGACAAATTATCTGTGCCAACTGATTACGGCAATCGGATCGGTAGGAAAAGGATTTCCGGATTATGATTCCAGGAGAAATACAGCTGGATCCAACAACAGACTGTGGGTGGCCGTATTTAAGCAGGCATTGCACCGAGTGATAATGGCTCTGCAACGTTTGAATACAGTTGAGGACATCCGAGACGCGGTCGGTTTTTTCTTGAACCTCAACGCCGCTAAAAACGTTCTTTTCAGGCCCGATTTGCATTTCAAAGGCTGGTTGGGTGTGTAGGAGAGGATATTCTTCCTTTCTTTGAGCCGCTGATAACTGCAGGGTTGTTTTCACAATGTACAGCAAAAGAACTGTCCAATTTTTTGCCATCTATAGATCTCTTGATGCATAAATTCAAGGTTAGTAAATTTTTACCGATAAGTAGATTGCTTATAGTGCCGCGTAGGGAGCATTTTCCCCGATTATGAATGAAGTGTTGATGCCGCTGGTGGAAAGAATCTTTTTCTTCCTAAACCAGACTGTGACTGGTTTCGATGAAATCAATGAGATGAATGATTTGCGTCGGTCTTACTTCAATCTACTTAATAACTTATTCATTCACGAGGTATTCACGGTGTTAACTAGTCCAAGTAAGCATATTTCCTTTCATCTAAAATAACACTTCGGTTAGAAAACATGCAACATCTTCCAACGTTTCTACAATCATGTCTGCACACGGCAAATAACCCTTCGGACAGTACTTCTCAAAAGCAAGCTCTCTCTGCGATATCGAAGATGGTGGTACAATGGGGGAGCGAAGCCACACACCCGAACTGCAAGTCCCCAGGGTCTGCCAACGTCCAAGGCGAAAATCCGCAAGTGCCGTCGACGACGGTTATAACAGGGCTCGCCCATAGCCCGCTGGCGCCATTGGTTGCGCGATGGCAAGCCGCATTTTCGGGTGTTGTCAACGGAGTACCTCGCGCTGATCGCAAGGGCTCTGGCGGAAAGGAAGTTGTTGCGATCGGTCTGGGGGGTTTAACGCCGCTGACCCAATTTTCGCAGTTTATATATAGCAGCATAGTTCCGTTGCTTTTTGCGATCCCAACGAATCCACAATTCGATGTGAGGGACGCTGCAGCGCAACTTGTTCTTTTTGAAATCGCGAACATACATAAAATAATTCTGATTGTGCAAGGAGTGGAATATTTGAGGGTGCTTGAAATGGTGCTGGGCGAAGGCGGGGCGTATGATATTGTTGGATTAGGCTGGTCTCGGGAAATGGTTGTTGAATTCGAGAAAGCTGTTGTGGGTTTGACGACCCGGGAACTTCAGTCTGCTCTGAAGGTCAGTGTCTTATTGGCCTTTTGCAAACTCTTGACAATAATTCTCAGAAATCTTACTTGAGTCAGCGGTGAAAGTTGATACCTCTCTGAATGCTAGACGGATGACGTTTTGGTGACTTGGCTGGTGAAGGGTGAAGCATAAAGAAATTTTCATTGTGACAATCAAACACTCCCGCAATGCCTTCATTGGAGATCCTGCAGAAAAGTTGATTATTTGACTCGTTTGAAGGTTGATAGGACCATCCCACAAATGGAGAAAAAATTGTGCCATTCTGACTATGTTCCAAAACAAATGAATGAGGATAGGCCCCGGCAGCAAAGAAAAAAGTTGCTGGGTTCAAATATAACTCTTCGGCGGAGCTACAGTTTTTGAAACATTCATCCAGTTGGGAAGTCAGCGTGCTTAAGGGATTGGAAGAACTCTCGATCTGCTTTTCGCTGGCGAATCCATCGTCATTTGATAATGTTAAAGCAAAGGTACCATGAAGTCAGCCACCATTCCCCGGGGTCACTTGTAATCCTTGTGGGCACTAAGCTGGACCTTCGAGATGATCGCGAGATAATCTATGAATCATGAGCTTCATAATTTGCAGATTTATGTACAGCGTCTGGCAATCCATCGAATGGCGCCGATCCAGTGTCAACAAGGAAGATTTCGCGCCAAGGACATCGGCGCCGTGAAGTACTTGGAATGCTCCACTGTCACGCAAAAAGGTCTGAAGAACATGTTTGACGACGCCATTCGTGCGGTATTCTATCCGCAGAAAGTCAAAAAACCGACAAAGGACAAGGGTTGTGTTCTTATTGTGAGTTTCTTGGCATTAGCTTTTTTTTCTTCTGTTAAATTTACAATATTCAGTGACGACAATTTCTCTGAGTGGATTTTGTGTATTTTTTGTCGTGACTGTCACGTGTGTGTGTGCGCCTGAAAACTACCGCGACCCCCGGAAGTCGATGCACAGTCGTATATGCTATCCACAATTATGGGAGCAATCCTGGCGAAACAACCTATTGTACTCCAATTGAGATTCTGCTTTACATTTCCGCGGCATACTTCGACCTGCATTGTGCCAGAACGCACGGCCTCAAGCATAGTGGCGTTGATTACGCTGGAAAATATTGCACAGGTTTCAGTCAAGACACGTGCAAACTTATTTGCTGCAAATAAATCTGCAGAATTTTTGTGTTCTGAATAAATATCCTCACAAAGCACTTTTGAAGTTCACATCAAAAAGCAATGCTCCGAATAAATTGGCTGAGCTTTTCCGATTCGGATCTGAAAGATAATGCTGGACGCAATCTTGACGTTCCTGATGGAGATATCGGTCCTCTTGATCAAGCCATCGTGCTGCATGAGGCTCTTACGCACCCCACAACTTCAGTTATTCTGATGGTCATTCAATCTGCATATGACGAAATTAATCGACGGATTCTCCGGCAAATGCTTGAAGATGTCTTTGGCTTTGACAATGTGATGATCAAACGGCTGCAAGATTATTTGAGCACAATACAAGTCAACTGGTTGTGGGAGGTAAGTGTCTAACCTGCGTCAACAGTCCAGATTTTAGGAGCAGAGAAGGCCTTGTTCCGCAGGTTTTCTCATTCTTTTCGCAGATGAAGAGAAGATGAAAAAGAAAAAGGATTCTGCAAGTGATTAATAGTCGCTTCTTCGCAGCTTGTCATGGGCGATTGGCAATAAACTGGCCTTTCGGTTGTTTGCCAGTGAAGAAAACTTTTTCTTCTTCGCTTCGCCCCTCGATAACAAACTCAAAGTCTTGGCACTGCGAAAAAATTTTCTCCAATGAGTAGTTCATGGCGATATCACGGTCCGTTTCCAACGCATTCTTTGCGTTGTTTACTTTGGCATGATTCGTTTTGTGCTTGTTCGCCGTTGCTTCCGTCACGTTCATATTCATCACTTCAGTGAAACCCGAGGCCCCACAGATAGCAAAACATTGTGTAACACACCCTTGAGCGTTTTTTCCAGCCAATATCAAAACAAAGGAATGACTAAAAAATCTTTTGGAGGGATTAGTATTCGAAAGCTCCTATCATTTTGATTAAAACCCAGCCTTCACAAAATTTCACTTTAAAATTTTCGGTATAGCTCCGAAACCGGGACACCAGATCGAATGTTGCTCAACCGATTATAGATTCAGCAATAGTAAAATCGAATGGCCGAGTCAATCATTAATTATCTCCGAATGTATTCAGCTTTACTCTGGACTCAAGCCAAAGGCAGTGGTTCAGAACCAATTTGGAAAGTTATATCAGGGTGGAAATGGATTTATTGTTGATCAATTTTTCCAAAATGTATTTCGTCTTGGGCGCATACACAACCCCTGACTGCAACGCGGCCTCCCTCCAGCTAGTGGAAGTTATTCCGGTTGCCGGCTGCACAGATGAACCTTGCTATTCGGCAGGTGTTTCGGACTTCTACTATGGGGAAAGATGCTCGAGCACTGCAGTCTCGGCAGCCTCCGCATTCCCAGCCTCCTCGGCTGCTGAAACTTTTTCTATCTACAACGACCCTTTGTGCACCGATCTGAAAGTATCTTTCGCCATCATTCTGAACAAATGCGTCCCACTGGACACAGGATCGGAGAAGCTCACATACTCCGGCTCCAATGTCGTCCTGACTCAGTATACAGACTTATACTGCTCAGCATCACCAACCACAACCGCTGCTCCAGCCAATGGTGCCTGCTCTTCCACGGGAGACAGATATTATGCAGCCACATCAGGTAATGGGGGATCCAGCAATGGCAACTCTGGCAACGGCAACCCCGTTGCAACTTCCGCCAGTAGTAGTAGTAACGGCAACCCTGTTACAACTTCCTCTGGTGATAGTAATGACAACCCCGTTACAGCTTCCTCCGGTAATAGTAACGACAACCCTGTTACAGCTTCCTCCGGTAATAGTAACAACAACCCCGTTACAACTTCCTCCGGTAGTAGTAGTTCCAGCAGTAGTAGTTCTGGCAGTGGCTCCAGTGCTGCAACAGCTTCCACAATTCTTGGTGTCTATTCAAGCCCTGACTGTAGTGCAGATTCCATTCAGCTTGTAGAGGTTGACCCTACCGACGGTGCCTTATGCACTGCTGTACCTTGCACGGCGTCAGGGTAAATTTGATCCTTGTATTTTTATACATGGAAGTATCATGGATGAGTCATTAGTTATGCTGACAATAGTCGTTGATGATTTTTTATATGGAACTAAAGATCCAAGAAATTGGGAAATATTTATGGAAAATTTATCGAAAACTTTCGAAATTAAAAATTTGGGACTTGTCAAAAGATTTATTGGGATGCAAGTGATCCAGAATAGTGGTTCAATTATTTTATCTCAAGAACCAGCTTTTGGAGATATGCTGATTCACTTTGGAATGAGTGAATGCAAAGGTCGAGACACACCATTAGCTACAAATACAATATTTTCGGATGGAGAAAACTTGCCATTGACCAGTAAACCATATCGTAGTCTTATAGGAAGTTTATTGTACCCAACTCAGTGGACAAGGC